>JAOTQR010049803.1:30549-49354 GCA_025774065.1 Solanum ossicruentum
GTCCCACTTAAGCATTCTCCTCCATGTTTCTAGTATGACTTCGTTCAAGCTTGTTGGTGAGTCCTCCATTCTGGGGTCGTTACTTATGATCTCTTGCTATGTATTAAGACTTTCTCTCTTTGACTTATGTATTGACTATGAGGGTGAACCCAGTTCCTTTGTCTTGGCTCCTGCTCTTATCTTATATAGTAAAGATGTTGTTGGACATGTTATGTATCTATGTTATGAGCTTTGACTCCTTTTGACTCTTGATGTTGATGTTATGAAGTTGTCCCTCATTCCCGTTTACCCCTATTTACTACTTCTTGTTATGTTTTATTGCTTCTATGACCAAGGACATGTAATGACATACTAAGAGGCTTGCATAGGGTCCCTTCAGGTTTCCTATGCATCATGTCATGACTATGCCCTAGGTTTGGGTCATGAAAATGAGGCAGATTTGAGATGATTTGATTGGATCGATTGGATTATGAGCATTGAGTCTTAGGAGGAGTATTGAGCACCAAAAGAGTAAGAGTAAATCAAACTCGCACTTGTCAAACTACATAGCCAAGTGTAGGTGAGGACTAGAACCATCATGTTCTATTAAGGTTCCCTCTTGATAGAGTCCCTGAAATAATAGAGGACTTGTTGATTTATTAGGGTCCTTGATGGATTCAATTCATTCCCTACCTGGTAAGTATAGAACAATTGTGGCAACAAAGGAGGCTTATTATACAATCATTGGCTCATAAATGATTGTTGTCAGATAAGAGAAACTCATAAAAAGTTCCCATAATGAGTATTCTAAGTCTTGTTAAGATGAGTTAAGTTGAGTTCCTTGAGATGAGTTTGATTTGATTGACGAGGTTTGATTGGCTTGATGGGTCACTTATCTACTCTTTATTCTTGCTTTAGATAGACACTTGACATGTTGATTGGTTCCTATTTTGAGTTGATGTTGTTCCATATTATTCTACCTATTACTATTTCATTTGGCTATTTTACATACCTTATATTCAATGTACTGACACCACTAGGTGCTGCATCATTTTATGATGCAGATACAAGAATTAGAGATCATCAATAGGTGAATCGTTGAGGATCTGAGCAATCAGTTGATTGGTGAGCCTCCCTTACTTCGGAGGATTCATTATCTTTATTTCTTCTTGCTTATAAAGTTAGACTTGATTAGATTTAATTGGATTAAGGTAGCTATAGGTTTGTCGTTGCGACCACTTGATAGTGATAGAGGCTTCATAGACTAGAGTAGAATATTGATGTAAGACTTGTTGAGCTAGTTCTTTCTTCTAGCCATTTTATTTGATATGTTACTTGAGATTAGGTGTGACCATTACTTTCCTTAGTCTTTCGCTGATTGTCTTGAGTTATTTGGTTGAATGAATATGATGAGGCCATGTGGTTTGCTTGGACTAGTAATAGTCTATGGATGCCAGCCACGTCTAGGGTACCCTCCAGAGGCATGACAAACTTGGTATCAGAGCATAAAGTTCAAGTGTCCTAGGGAGTCTATGAAGCCGTGTCTAGTAGAGTCCTTATTTTTGGTGTGAAGAGCTTTACATCCGTAATATGGAGGCTATAGGACATTAGGAATTGTTTCACTTCTTTCAATGTTCTAAATTGTTCTATAAAGTTATGCTTTATTAAAAGTCCTCTTCTAATTCGTGATCTACGTGTTACTGAGTTATCATCATGCCTCCCAGAAGAGTCGTTAGAGGTAGATGTCGTCCTGCCAGGAAAATTATTAACCCACCTGAGCCTCAAGGAAATGAGGAGCCTGTCCTCAAGATGAGGTCGGCATTGTAGACCTCATCCTTGTGAGCAGACCATGCAAGATGAGGTCTACAATACTGAACTTCACCAGGCTATTCAGGCTCTAGCCCAGACTGTAAGAGCAACTACTGCGAGATAAGTAGTAGGCAGACAGGATGCATAGGACATATCTTGAGTATGGGAATTCTTGAGGATGAATACGCCTGAGTTTACAGGGTTTGAATCCACTGAGGATCCTGAGAACTATGTGGAGGAGCTTCAAAAAGTATTCCAAGTGATGCATGTTACTAATGTTGACAGGGTTGAATTGGCTGCTTACCAACTCAAGTGTGTGGGCAGACTATGGTTCGACTAACGAAAGAAGGGTAGAGGAGAGAATGCCCCATTGTTGACATAGGAAATGCTTGAGGAAGCCTTCTTGGGGGTATTTCTTTCCAAGAGAACAAATAAAGTCCAAGGTAATAGGGTTATAGAATCTGAAATAGGGCTCTATGACTATGTAAGAGTGTGGGTTGAAGTTCACGTAATTATCTCGCTATGCTTCGGATATGGTTACTGATTAAAAGGGGAGAATGGGGATATATATATTGATGGGTTGAATAAAAGGCCAAAGACAGATGGGAGAGGAGTGTTGCTAGTGAGTGATATAGACATTGAGAGATTGATGACATTTGCGTAACAAGCTGATGAGGAGAGACAACATGATAGAGACAAGTTCAGAAGTATGAAGGCAAAAACATCCAGCCATGAGATTGGGAAGAAAGGGAAAGGTAACCAATTTCCAGCACCATTATCTGCTAGTTCACCAGCATCCAGAGTCAAGAATGATTAGAGGTCCCAGAATGTGGGAGCCCATAGATCTCAGTCACAACCTAGTGTGGCTCAAGGTTCGCGGGGTAAGCCACCATGTGGTACGTGTATCAAATTACACATGGATAAATGTCTCAAGGGGAGTGATGTATGCTATAAGTGTGGCCAAGTGGTCACTACCAGAGAGAATGTCCAAAGTGGGATGACCGGGATCAATCTTCTGCACCAGGCCAGCAAGCTAGAGGAACCCAAAGAGGTACTAGGTCAGGCATAAGCAAAGCTACAAATTGTTTGTATGTCATGGGTAGTCGCAAAGATTAGGAGAACTCCCCAGATGTTGTGATAGGTATGGTTTGAGTCTTTGCTCTTGATTATTATGTTTTGATAGATCCTGGTGCAACATTTTCATTTGTAACTCCTTATGTCTCCAGTGGATTTGACAGAATGCCTGAGAGTCTTCTTGAACCCTTTGATGTTTCTACTCTAGTGGGTTAGTCTATCCAAGCTGAGAGAATCTATAGAGCTTATGTAGTGTCCATCCATCATAGGGAAACTCTTGTTGATTTGGTTGAGTTAGAGATGATTGATTTTGATGTGATCCTTGGTCACGCCTGTTATGCCTCCATTGATTCTAGACCCCGAACTGTTTACTTCTAATTTTTGAATAAACCGGTTTTGGAGTGGGAGGGTGATTCTGTTACATCTAAGTTCAGTTTATCTCATATCTTACTGGTAGAAAGATAATTTTTAAAGGTTGTATCTATCACCTCGTGCGAGTGAAATTTGATGATGTTCAGTCTCCAATTCTTGAGTCAGTCCTAATTGTGAATATGTTTCCCAAAGTGTAACCTAAGGATTTGCCTGGAGTCCCTCTTGATAGGGAGATTGACTTTGGGATTGATGTTCTTCCCAATACCCAATCTATATCAATTCCACCTTATAGGATGGACCCCGTTGAGTTGAAATAGTTGAAAGAACATTTGGAAGATCTATTAGAGAAGGGCTTCATTAGGCCAAGTGTTTCTTCTTGAGGTGCCACTATCCTATTCGTGTGAAAGAAAGATGGGTCTCTCAAAATGTGTATTAACTATAGGCAACTGAACAAGGTCACGATAAAGAATAAATATCTTCTCCTAAGGATAAATGATTTATTTGAAAAACTTCAGGGTACCTCTTGTTTATCAAAGATAGACCTCAGATCTGGTTATCATCAGTTGAAAGTGAGAGAATGTGATTTCCAAAGACAACCTTTAGGACTAGATATGGCCATTTTGAGTTCTTGGTCATGTCCATTGGTTTGATGAATGCACCAGCAATCTTTATGGATTTGACGAATAGGGTGTTCAGATAATATCTTGATATATTTGTGATTGTGTTCATTGATGATATTCTGGTGTATCCGAGAGATGAGGAGGACCATGCGAATCACCTCAAACTTGTCCTCTGAACACTTAAGGATTATGAGTTGTATGTAAAATTCTTGAAATGTGAATTCTAGCTCAAGTCAATAGCTTTCCTAGGCCCTATTGTCCTCGGTGATGGTATTCGAGAGGATGCCCAAAAGATTGAAGTGGTTAAGAATTGGCCTAAACCAACCTCTCTGATTGACATAAGAAGATTCTTGGGGTTGGCAGGCCACT
The DNA here is from genome assembly GCA_025774065.1 of Solanum ossicruentum. Taxonomy (NCBI): domain Eukaryota; kingdom Viridiplantae; phylum Streptophyta; class Magnoliopsida; order Solanales; family Solanaceae; genus Solanum; species Solanum ossicruentum. Next base: position 34,773 of record JAOTQR010049803.1, read on the forward strand.
ACCACAGGTTTATTGATGGATTTGCTTCCCTATCCGCACCATTGATTAAGTTGACTCAGAAAAAGGTCAAATTTCAGTGGTCCTACAAATGTGAGAAAAGTTTCCAAGAGTTGAAGAAGAGAGTAACTACTGCACTTGTTTTGACCTTGCTCGAGGGGACAGAAGACTTTGTAATCTATTGTGATGCTTCGAGAGTGCTGATGCCGAGAGGGAAAGTGATAGTCTATGCTTCCAAACAACTTAAGGTTCATGAGAGGAACTATCCAACCCATGATCTTGAGTTAGCAGTGCTAGTGTTTGCACTTAAAATCTAGAGCCACTACTTGTATGGAGTGCATATGGACGTGTTCACTGACCACAAGAGCTTGCAGTATGTTTTCAGTCAGAAAGAGCTCAACTTGTGATAGAGGAGATGGTTGGAGTTACTCCAGGATTATGACATTAGCATTTCCTACCATCCAGGTAAAACTCACATTGTTGTTAACGCTCTTAGTAGTTTGTTAATGGCAAGCACAACTTATGTCGAGGAAGGAAAGAAGGAGTTAGCGAAGGAAGTGCATCAATTGGCTCGATTGGGACTTCAACATGAGAAAATGATATGGAAAGAGTTAATATTCAGAATGGATCTACTTCATCTTTGGTGCCAGAGGTGAAATAAAAATAACACATGGTCTTCTCCAAAGGGGGAAGATGGAGTGTTGAGATACCAGGGTAGATTGTGTGTTCTAGATGTTGATGGTGTTGAGAAAGGATTATGGCAAAAGCGCATAGCTCTAGATATTCCATTCATCCTGGCTTTACTAAGATGTTATTATGGCAAAAGCGCATAGCTCTAGATATTCCATTCATCCTGGCTTTACTAAGATGTACCATGACTTGAGGGAAGTCTATTGGTAGAGTGGAATAAAGAGAGATATTGCTGAGTTTGTTACTAGGTACCCGAATTGCCAACAAGTTAAAGTAGAGCATCAAAGGCCATGGAGATTGGCTTAGAGCTTTGAGATTTATAAATGGATGTGGGAGATGATCAACATGGAATTCATCACTGGTCTACCGAGGTCTCAAAACCAATATGATTTGATATGGGTGGTCGTGGATAGGATGACCAAATCGGCTTACTTCTTAGCAGTTAATATAATCAACAGTGTGGAGGAGTATGCAAAGTTGTACATTGAAGAGATTATGAGGTTGCATGGAGTTCCCTTATCCATCATCTCGGACCGAGGAGCTCAATTCACCTCCCAATTTTGAAGATCGTTCTAGAAAATATAGGTACTAAAGGGAATTTGAGTACAAACTTTCATCCCGGACAGATGCCAAGCTAAGCATAAAAATTCAGACGTTAGAGGATATGTTGAGAGCCTGTGTTTTTGATTTCAAAGGAAATTGCGATGATCACATATCAGTGATTGAATTTGCATATAACAATAGTTATCATCCGAGCATTAAAATGGCTTCCTATGAAGCTTTGTATGGGAGGATATGTAGATCCCTAATTAGGTGGTTCAAAGTTTGAGAAGCTGAGTTGATTGGGCTTGTGAAATGACCCCAAAAAGTGCTTGAAAATGTGCCTTAGAAGTGTCCAGAATCATAATTTCCATATATCTCAAAATCCATTTGTGATATCGAAAATCTGACTTCATATTCTTAATCAGGGGGCAAAATTGAGTGGGAAATAGTTCTAACTCTAATTTTAGAGCAACCATATCAAAATTCAAAAATCCATAATTTTTCTATCCATTGTCTGTTCGTGATGTTGCCGCGAGGTGCCTTTATCGCAGATCAGTGTTATTTTTGCACAGTTTTTTTGTTCAGTCCAAGGCTTTTGGGTCTTGGGCCTAAGTCTTCCCATGTGTGAAAATACCTATATTTAGCCATATTTCACCTTCATATCATACAAGACATTCCCCAATACTCTCCAAACACTTAGACAAATATTTTACTTAAAATCAAGGGTTCCAAACTCATTTCGGATCTTAAGGATTTCACTCAAGCTACAAGTCTCCATTCTAATCTTCATCAAAAAATTCTCCAAAGCTAAGGTATGTGGATTTCAACCATTTGGTCCTTTCACCCATGGTTCCCAAGCTTCCTTTTCACCTAAATTACTAGTTTCTACGTTGATTTTTCTTATGGGTTTTCTATTATGAATTTGACTATAAAGTATGTTGGAGTTTTGTAAAAGTGTGATTGTTTAAGCATGCTTTAAGCTTTGAATCTTAGACCTATCTTGAGATTTCATGAAGGGATTTGATGTATATTGCATTAGGTTATTACCAGTTGTTGGTGAGTGGTTTTACATTAAGTTTCTTACATGATTTTACTCTTGAGTTGCATGATTTTATACTAGCATAACATACCCATCGAGTGTTTGATAAGATGTCCGTATTATGTTTCTTAAGTTGTTGAAGGCCTAATGCATGACATATGAGTTAAGTGACTTATGATGATGAAAGGATGGTATACATGTGAATATATCATGAGAAGTATCTCTAGTGTTGTGAGCTGACCATAGCCAATTAAGGTGTGATGCCTTAATCACCTCAGATAGGGGTGGTAAGCCATCAACCTATAGAGGGGTTTGGTACCTTATTTACTTCCGGGGGAGGGTGGTCATGTACGTAAACCATTGAGTGGTTGGTATCTCAAACGCCTCGTATGGGGGTGATAAGCCATCAACCAATTGAGGGGTTGGTACCTCAATCACTTCCCGCAGAGGGTGGTCATTTCTGTCAACCAATTGAGGAGTTGGTACCTCAATCACTACCAAGGGGTGGTTTACCTTGGATTCCTAGTACTAAGTTGCTTGATCTATGATGATGGTCTCCTACTACACATATAATATGTTCTATGTAAGCACGTCTTACTTCAAGCATCACTCATGTAGCCATATTGCTGTATGCTCATTCATTGCCTAATTATGTATTTTGATTATGTTGCCTATCTCTTGTTGCATTGCAGCCTACATACTTAGTACATTCAAACGTACTAACGCATACTCTATGACTATATAATATTACCATATAGGAACAGTATCTCCACTTGATCATCCTCCTCTTCCACATGGCTAGTACGATTACTCTCAAGCTAGTTAGTGAGTCCACAATTTCTGGGGCGTTTGATTTTATGCTATCTATAAAGACTCTCTTTCCTTTTATTGTATGCTTTGACTATGACGGTGAGCCTGGTTGCTTGTCTTGGCCCCTGCTAAGTTCTATGTTTAGAGGTGTTGTTCAACAAGTTATGTAAAGATGGTATTAGCCTTGATTCTCTTTGACTCTTTGATGTTTATGATATGAAAGATGTCCTTTATCCCCGTGTTCCCTTATTCCTACTCTTTTATTTTTATTTAATTGCTTTCACAACTAAGGATGTCTAATGATATGTTAAGAGGCTTGATTGGGATCCCTTCAGGGTCCCCATTCGTCGTGTCATGTCTAGGCCCTAGGCTTGGGTCATCACAAACTTGGTATTAGAGCACTAGGTTGTTAATGGACCTCAACATCCAACATACCTCGTTGATTAGAGTCTTGTTCATGGTTGTGTTGTGCACTATAACTATGACTAAGAGGCTATGAAACATTTTAGGAAATGTTTCCCTTCTTCTTACTCTATGTGGTTCTATAGAAGTTAGGTATGGTTTCCCTTCTAGTGAATGTTTTTGCTATGCTAGATAATTCCTAACACAACAGGAAGAAGAGCATGCACACCCGAGGAACAACTGGCTCTTGGAGAGCTCCGAGATGCTATCACCTTGCTAGCTCAAGTTGTGGCTAATCAATTCAGTCAAGAATCCCAAGCCCTTCATACTACTCTGGTATCTCAGGTCAAAGACTTTATTAGGATGAACCCATCGGAGTTCAATGGGTCTAAGGTGGATGAGGACCCTCAAGAGTTTATTGATGAGGTATACAAAGTGTTGGCTATCATAGGTGTAAGGTCGGAAGAGAAGGCGGAATTGGTGGCCTACCAACTCTAGGGGGTGGCCCAAATATGGTACACTCAATTGAAGGAGGAGAAGGTGAATAACAATATGGTTTTATGGGAGGAGTTTAAGGCGGCTTTCCTCAACCGATTTTTCCCTCTTAAGCTTTGGGAGGCCAAAATGATGGAGTTCATGAATTTGAAGGAAGGATTTGTAAGTGTGAGGGAGTATGCCCTCTAGTTCCATCAACTCTCAAAATATGCTCCACACTTGGTTGCCGACTCGAGTTCTAGAATGAATAAGTTTTTTAAAGTTGTATCCAATTTGGTGAGTGAAGAATGTCGTACCACCATGTTGATTAGTGACATGGATTTGTCCCACTTGATGACTTATGCTGAACAATTGGAAGGGGAGAAGTTGAGAAAGTGGAGGAGTAATGAGGCCAAGAGGGACCTCTTTGATGGTAAGTTCCAAAAGTTGCAAAGGTGGCCAGTTTTATCAAGGCCAGAGGTCCTCACATGGTCCTAATAGGAGGTTTGCTAATGACTATCCAAGGGCCCAAGGTGATGGTGGTATGGTGCCTAATGCTTTATGTCCAAAGTGTGGTTCGGGTCATAGTGGCCCATGCTTGGGGGTACCAATGCTTATTTTAGTTGTGGAGAAGTAGGCCACAAGATAATTGATTTCCATGTAATTGCAACAAGGGTAAGGATGTTCATCCACAAGGCCGGGGTGCTAATATAGTTCCTTTACGGAGAGGAGGTCAACAATATGTTGCCCACAATTGGTTTTATGCACTACAAGGGAGACAAGGGATTGATGAGGTGCCCGATGTCATCACCGGTATATTAAAATTCTTTGATTTGAATGTGTATGCATTGATAGACCCGGGTGCCATTCTTTCTTTTGTTACTCCTTTTATTGCCAAAAAGTTTCATGTTGAGCCCCAGTTTCTGTGTGAGTCTTATGAGGTGTCTACTCCCATTGTTGCATCTATTGTTGCTAGAAAGGTCTATAGAAATTGTCCCGTTTGCATTTTGCATAAATTTATTGCCTTGTGATCTTGTTGAGTTGGATATGGTGGATTTTGATATTATTCTTGGGATGGATAGGTTGTATACATATTATGCCTCAACTAATTGTAGAGCTCATAAGGTCAAGTTCCAATTCCCTAATGGACCTGTCCTTGAGTGGTAGAGTTATGATGTGGTGGTCAAGGGTAGGTTTATCTCTTGCATTAAAGCCCAAAAGTTGATTTCTAAGGGGTGTCACTATCATCTAGTGAGGGTTAGGGATGTTGAGTCCAATGTCCTCCCTTATAGAGTCATTCCCGGTGGTAAATGAGTTTCTTGATGTCTTTTCTAATGACCTTCCTAGTGTTCTTCTCAAAAGGGAAATAGATTTTGGCATAAACCTCCTCCTCGATACTCAACCCATTTCTATTCCCCCTTACTGTATGGCCCCGGTCGAGTTAAAGGAGTTGAATGAGCAATTGAGGGACTTGTTGGAGAAGAATTTTATTAGGCCTAGCCAATCACTTTAGGGTGCACCGGTGTTGTTTGTGAAGAAGAAGGATGGGTCTCTTAGAATGTACATTGACTACCGGCAACTTAATAGGGTCACCATAAAGAATAAGAATCCTCTACTACGGATTGATGATTTGTTTGACCAACTTCAAGGGGCTAGTCACTTCTCTAAGATTGATCTTCGGTCCGGGGATCATCAAGTGAAGGTGAGGGAGTGTGATATTCCCAAGATGACTTTCCGGACTAGGTATGGGCATTATGAGTTTGTGGTCATATCTTTTGGGTTGACTAATGCACTGGCTATCTCCATAGATCTAACGAATAGGGTCTTTAAACCCTACCTTGATTTATATGTCTGGTCTTCATTGATGATATTTTGATCTACTCTCATAATGAGGAGGAGAATATGAGTAACTTGAGGGTGGTATTGCAAAAATTGAGAGAAGAGAAGTTGTATGCCATATATGAGAAGTGCGAATTTTAGTTGAAAGAGGTTTCATTTCTAGGTCATATGGTGTCGGGGATGGTATTAAGGTGGATCCTAAATATATGGACGTCATTAGAAATAGGCCTAGACCTTTGACTCCATTAGATATTAGAAGCCTCTTGGGCTCACTAACTTATTATCAGGGGTTTGTGAATGCTGTTGCTTCTCCTATGACTAAGTTGACCCAAAAGAAGGCTAAGTTTGTGTGGACTGAATAGTATGAAAAGAGTTTCCAAACATTGAAAGGTAAACTTGTGTCCGCTCCTATTTTTGTCTCTACCAGAAGGGTTGGAAGAGTTTGTTGTGTATTTTGATGCCTCCAAAATTGGTTTGGGTTGTGTTTTGATGCAAAATGGTACGGTAATAGCCTATACTTCTAGATAACTCAAAGTGCATCAAAAAATTATCCTACTCATGATCTCTAATTGGCCACCATGGTATTTTCTTTTAAAATTTGGCATCATTATTTGTATAGAGTGCATGTTGATATGTTTACCAATCATAAGAGTCTCCATTATGGGTTCACTAAAAAAGATCTCAACTTGAGGCAATGAAGGTGGTTAGAGCTTCTTAAAGATTATGATATAAGTGTTCATTATCATCCCGGTAAAGCTAATATTGTGGCAGATGCTTTGAGTAGGGTTTCTATGGGTTGCCTAGCTCATATTGATAGTGGGGGCAAAGAGGCGGCTAGAGAGGTCCATCGGTTGGCTAGGTTAGGGGTTAGGTTGGAAGAGGTTGATAATTGTGGTATTGTGGTTGTTGATGGTTTAAAGTCCTCCTTGGTTGATGAGGTAAAGGCAAAGCAAGATCTTGATCCCTCCTTGTTAGAATTGAAGGCCTTGGTGAGAGAGGGCAAGGTGGAGGTTTTCTCACAAGGGAGAGATGGTGCCATAGATACCAAGGTAGGTTGTGTGTGCTTTCTGTTGATGATTTTAGAAAGAATATTCTTGATGAGGCTCATAATTCTTCTTATTCTATTCACCCCATTCTACCAAGATATATAGCTATTTGAGGGATGTTTTTTGGTGAGGTGGTATGAAGAAAGACATTGCCAAATTTGTATCCGATTGTCATAGTTGCCAACAAGTCAAAGCCGAAAACCAAAGGCCAAGTGGCCTAACCCAAGACAAAGAGATTCATACTTGGAAGTGGGAGGAAATGAACATGGATTTTGTGGTTGGGTTGCCTAAGACTAGAAAGCGTTTTGATTCTATTTGGGTTGTGGTTGATAGAATGATAAAGTCGGCTCATTTCCTACCGATTGAGACTACTTATGGGGCCGAAGACTATGTTAAGTTCTACATTCATGAGTTAGTTAGATTGCATGGAGTGCCCTTGTCTATCATATCAGATCATGGTGCTCAATTCATGTCATATTTTTGGAGGTCCTTCCAAAGTGGTCTTGGTACCAAGGTTAAGCTTAGTATGGCCGTTCTCCGTCAAATGGATGGCCAAGGCGAGAGAACTATCTAAACTATTGAGGATATGCTTAGAGCTTGTGTTTTAGAGTTTAAGAGTAGTTGGGATGATCATCTTCCATTGATTGAGTGTGCTTACAATAATAGCTATCATTCTAGCATTGGTATGACTCCTTTTGAGGCCCTCTATGGTAGAGGTTGTAGATCAACAGTTGGGTGGTTTAAAGTTGGTGAAATGGCTTTATTGGGTCCAAATCTGTCCATGGAGGCTATGGAGAAGGTAAGGATGATTAGATAAAGGTTGAGAACATCCCAAATTCTTCAAAAGTCCTATGCCGATGTGAGGAGAAGGGAGCTTGAATTTAAAGTTGGTGATTGGGTCTATTTGAAGGTTTCACCCATGAATGTTGTGGTTCGTTTTTGTAAGAATTGTAAATTGAGTCCAAAATTTGTGGGTCCTTAAAGGGTGTTGATGAGGATTAGCAAGGTGGCTTACGAGTTAGAGTTGCTGAGTGAAATATACTTGGTTCATCTGGTATTTCATATATCCATGTTGAGGAAATATGTGGGTGATCCTAATGCTATTGTCCATTTAGATATGGTGGGTGTTATTGAATACATCTTGACTTAAAAAGAATTTCCTATAGAGATCTTGGATATACAAGTGCAGAGTTTGAGGAACAAGGATGTGGCTTCCATTAAGGTCCTTTGGAGGAATCAATAAGTCGAAAGTGTTACATGGGAGGCCGAAGCAGACATGCAAATGCGATATCCCTATCTCTTCCATTCTACGCAAGCCTAAGGTACTAATACTAAGTTTCCTATGTCATTCCATGTATCATGTATTAGCCCTACATGTCTTATGCATGCATTCACGTTTGTGTTGACAAGTTCATGGTGATTTTGACACTTACGCTGAGATTTTTGAAACGATGCTTAAATGTAATGATACATTCTTTTTGGGACTGATTTATTTATAATTATGCTTCTTATATACATTTCGTTCACATTCGGGGACAAATGTTCCTAAGGGAGAGATATCGAAATGACCCAAAAAGTGCCCAAAAATGTGCCTCGGAAGTGCTTGGAATCGTAATTTCCATATATCTCAAAATCCATGTGTGTTATCAAAAATCCAACTTCATATTCTTGATTAAGGGGCCAAATTGAGTGGAAAATGGGTTTAACCCTGATTTTAGAGCAACCTTATCAAAATTCTAAAATCCATAATTTTACTTATCCAGTGTCTGTCATCGATGGTACCGTGGTGCGCCTCCATCGCAGACCAGTGTAATTTTTCCATAGTTTTCTTGTCCAGTCCAAAGCTTTTGGGTCTTGGGCCTATGTCTTTCTAGACATGAAAATACCTATACTTAGCCATATTTCACCTTTATATCGTACAAGACATTCTCCAATACTCTCCCAAACATTTAGACAAATATTTTACTTACAATCAAGGGTTCCAAACTCATTCCGGATCTTAAGGATTTCACTCAAGCTCTAACTCTCCATTCATTCTTCATCAAGAAAATCTCCAAAGATAAGGTATGTGGATTTCAACCATTGAGTCCTTTCACCTATGGCGCCCAAGCATCCTTTTTACCTAAATTACTAGTTTCTTGTTGATTTACTTATGGGTTTTCTATTATGAATTTGACTATGAACTGTGTTGGGGTTTTGTAAAACTGTGATTGTTTAAGCATGTTTTGAGTTATGAATCTTAGACCTATATTGAGATTTCATGAAGGGTTTTGATGTATATTGTATGAGGGTATTACCAGGCATTGGTGGGTGATTTTACATTAAGTATTCTTTCATGATTTCACTCTTAAATTGCATGGTTTTACACTAGCATTACACACCCGTAGAATGTTTGATAAAATGACCGGATTCTGTTTCTTGAGTTGTTGAAGGCCTAATGCAAGGCATATGAGTTAAATGGCTTTATGATGATGAAAAGATAGTATACATGTGTTGATATCATGAGAAGTATCTACTGTGTTGTGAGTTGACCATAGCCAATTGAGGGGTGATGCCTCAATCGCCTCGGATGGGGGTGGTAAGCCATCAACCAATTGAGTGGTCTATCAACCAATTGAGGGGTTGGTATATAAATTGCCTCAGATGGGGTGGGTAAGCCATCAACCAATCAAGGGGTTGGTACCTCAATCACTTCTGGCGGAGGGTGTCATGTCTGTCAACCAATTGAGGGGTTGGTACCTCAATCATTACTAAGGGGTAGTTTACCTTAGATTTCAAGTACTAAGTTGCTTGGTCTATGATGATGGTCTCCTACTACAAATGTACTATATTCTATGTAAGCATATCTTACTTCAAGCATAACTCATGCATGCCATATTACTTTATGCTCATTCATTGCCTAATTATGCATTTTGATTATGTTGCCTATTTCTTGTTGTATTGCATCCTACATACTTAGTACATTCAAATGTACTAATACATACTTTATGCCTACATGATGTTATCATGTATGAACCGGAGCTCCACTTGATCATCCTCCTACTCCACGTGGCTAGAACAATTACTCTCAAGCTAGTTGGTGAGTCCTTAATTTTGAAGACTATGTCTTTGATTTTTTGCTATGTATAAAGAATCTCTTTCCTTTTATTGTATGCTTTGACTATAAGGATGAGCTATTTGCTTGTCATGGCCCCTGCTAAGTTCTATGTTTAGAGGTGTTGTTGGACAAGTTGTGTAAGATGCTATGAGCCTTGACTCTCTTTGACTCTTTGATGTTTTATGATATGAAAGATGTCCCTTAGCCCCGTGTTCCCTTATTCCTACTCTTTTATTGTTATTTAATTGCTTCCACGACCAAGGATGTGTAATGATATGTTAAGAGGTTTAATTGGGGTCCTATCGAGTTCCCCATTCGCCGAGTCATGTCTAGACCCTAAGCTTGGGTCGTGACAGCCTGACATCGTCCATTAATCAATGGAGAAGGTTAAGGTCATTAAAGATAGGTTGAAGACTGCACAGTGTCGCTAGAAATCTTATATCGACATGAAGAGAAGTGACTTAGAGTTCGAGGTTAATAATTGGGTATACTTGAAAGTGTCACCTATGAAGGGTGTCATGAGATTTAGGAAGAAGGAAAATCGAGTCCTCACTATATTGGACCTTACCAGATCATAAAGAGAATTGGGAAGGTTGTTTATAACTTAGAATTTCCTTTCGAGTTAGACAATATTTATCCAATATTCCACGTCTCGATGTTGAAGAAGTGCTTGGGAGATCCTGCCTTGGTGATCCCTGTTGAGAGTATTAGAGTGAAGGATAGCTTGTCCTATGAAGAGATTCTGATCCAAGTTCTTGATCGTCAGGTTAGCAAGTTGAGAACCAAAGAGATTGCCTCAGTCAAAGTACAATAACAACAACATACCCAGTGAAATCCCACAAGTGGGGTCTAGGGAGGGTAGAATGTATTTATACCTTACCACTACCTCGTAAAAGTGGAGAGGCTATTTTCTGGGAACCCTTGTAGGGCCTCAGTTAAAGTCTTGTAGAGAAATCAATTGGTTGAAGAAGCCACACGGGAAGCTGTAGAAGAGATGAAAGCCAAATACCCACACCTATTCATGCCCATAGATGACAATGACGAGGGCCATTTCCTTACCCTTGACTTAACTTGGTTGATCTATTCTTGAGTTGATATGTCTATTCTTGGGTTTGAATAGAGTTGATTCAGGTTGATGAGGAATTGAGAGTTTGATTGATTGATGTGAGTATCAAGTTGAGTCATGAGTTTATTCGTACCTTGATATGCACCATTACTCATCATTTGAGGACGAATGATCTCAAGGAGGAGATGATGTAACACCTGGTAAAATTATCAAAACATCCCTAGAGAAGTGCGCATAATGGATCTTCGCATGCTCAATTTGCAAATCTGAGGTCAGATACGCAATTAACATGAAAATTGAGTGGGGAATGATCTCGGTCGATTTTTAAAGCAACTGAATCAAAAGATAATTTTTTGGTTCAAAAACAAATAATAGTATCTATGTGCGACATTGGCGCATCGTGCCTCTGTAGGGGCCCCAAACTTATATTCTTTTTAAATTTTTCTACGGTATTGGAAAACTCATTCGAGAAATTTTTTAGAAAAAATACACTGTAACACACCCAATCCACGATGTAGACTTGGTATTTTCGAACTAAAAATTTTCTTTTAATTCGTGAGGGGTATTCTAGACATTTCCAACCCCTCCTAAACCCAGTACATGATCAAAATAGGTCATCTTGAGTGTAAAAATGGTTTTAAACCCCATTCTAAGTCCTTTCTAAGTACTTGAAAATACTAGGGCTTGAGAGCAGAGATGAAGAACTTGAGAGAAGAGTTCAAGGGAGAATTCTTGAAGGTTGATTGCTAATAGCTTCATCCCAGGTATGTAAGGCAAAATAAAACATGAAATTGTTCTCCCATGTGCCCAATAGATAGGCTTGGAAGAGTTGAAAGTTCATGAGTCTCCATACATGTTTCTTGAAGTATTATCTTAATTAGATTCTTGAAAACTATATTACTTAATATATTTTCATATGTTGATGATCATCATAAACTTGTTTTTTTAAATTGAATGCTTTTCATGAGATATTGCATAAACCCTATATGTTAACTTTTGAAATCATGCATGAATGAACATAGGGATGGAATCTAGAGCTTTGATTGAGAATGTCGCTTGTGATTGTTGATAGTGATGTGAGAATGATGACAGGTTGATAGGATTTGATGGTCCATGGTTGTTCCCTAATGATTTTTCTAAGCCTTGAGCTATTGATTGTGAGTTGAATTAATAATGATAAGAGTCTCCATGAGATTGATTGAATAATGAGTGCCTCTATGAGACTGATTTAAGATGATTTGATTGGATTGATTGTCTTATGAGCATTGAGTCTTGGGAAGAGCATCGAGCACTGAAAGAGTAAGAGTTAATCCAACTCGCAATCGTCAAACAACCTAGCCAGGTGTAGGTGAGGATTAGAACCATCGCATTATATTGGGGTTCCCTTTTGATAGAGTCCTTGAAACAATAGAGGACTTATTGATTTACTGGGTTCCCTAGTGGATTTATTTCATTCCCTACCTGATAAGTACTGAATGGTTGTGGCAACAATGGTGGCTTGTTGGACAATCACTGGCTCATAATTGATTGTTGTCAGATAAGAGAAACTCCCCAAAACTTTCCACATTGAGTACTTTGAGTTGTGTTGAGATGAGAACAGATGAGTTGAGTTGAGTTCCTTGAGATGAGTCTGATTTGATTGGCGAGGTTTGATGGTCACTTGTTTACTCTTTAATCTTGCTTTAGATAGACACTTGACATGTTGATTGTTACTATTCCGAGTTGATGTTGTTCCATATTATTCTACCTGTTACTATTTCATTCAGCTATTTTATATATCGTACATTACACATACTGACGCCACTTGGCGCTGTATCATTTTATAATGCAAATACAAGGATTAGAGACTATCAACAGGCGAATCGTTGAGGATATGAGCAGTCAGCTAATTGGTGAGCCTCCCTTACTTCGGAGGATTCATTGTCTTTATTTTATCTTTCTTATAGTGTTAGACTTGATTAGCTTTAATTGGATTTGAGGTATCCCTGGGTCATTCATTGGCACCACTTGATAGTGATAGAGGCGTCATAGACTAGAGTTGAATGTTGATATAAGACTTGTTGAGCTAGTTCATTCTACTAGCCTTTTTATTTGATATGTTATTTGAGATTAGATGTGCCCATTACTTTCCTTAGTCTTCCGCTGATTGTCTTGAGTAATTTGATTGAATACATGTGATGGGGTTAAGTGGTTCGCTTGGGGACTAGCAATAGTCTATGGGTGCCGGCCACGTTTAGGATACCTTCTCGAGGCATGAGAGAATCAACACAAGCTAGAAGGTTAGCTCACCCTAAAATCTGATATACTGATGATCTGCGAAGAATAAATACAAGTAGGGGTCAGTATGGGAAACATATACTGAGTAGATATCATCGACTGACTCAAAATAGAAACCAATATGCACAAAGTAATAGCAACAAATCAACTATAACACTTAACAATGGCAACCAACAAGTAATAAGCATAAGTGACAACATGATGAAACATGTATAAAATCTGTCAACAGTACCAAAAACACTCATGAGGACTCAAGCCTTCATACCATGCTTCTATTGGGAAATTGGTTCTTTAAGATTGAGTATATTGAATCATTTTAATATGTTTTCCTTTATTATTGTCAAGCCTGATGTGGCACCCAATTCAATATATATCATGTAGGAACGTGACTTTCCATCCCATAATATCATGTCAAAATGTGACAACTAATCCAAATATATTGTGTTGGCACGTGATACCCGATCCAATTATATAAGATTGAAAGGCGACATCTATTCCAATTATATCATGTCAGAATGTGACACCCGATCCCATAATATCATGTCAGAACATGACCCCCGATCCAGTTATATTTAATTCATTATTCTTTATCATTATTTCCCACTTCATAAACAATATTTCATCAAACCTTCTTTATTCAAGGCATAATTTTGATAAGACAAGTTAGATTATGGATTTCACGATCTTGGGATTGCAGACCAATTTCAACACATATCAATCATCTAAACCACAATAATATTAAATACATAGGATAATTTCAGAATATCTCTCAATGAATATCAATTGCTAATAAGTATCTATCTAGCATATAGAATAAACCATAACCTGCCTCAAACCGAACCGAAATCAAGTGAGCTAATCAACCAATGCTTCTCCTTTCTTCAATGCCTCAAAATGTTTTCAATCTATCAAATATATATTATTCATAAGAACACGAGTCAGTAGACCACATTCCTATATATCTAGCCTAGACCCACAACTCATCCAAATCTATAATTAATTTCCTAAATTTCAAATCTAAGATTAAGTTTTAAAACTCCAAAATAATATAACTTTAATGGTGTTCATGTAAAATAATATACATAATATTTAGTTACTTATAATAGTATATTAAAACTTAAATTATAATGTGAAAAATTATAAAACGTTTAGGAACCAAACAAGAATTCAATAAAATTAGAATATACCGCTATCCAGTTGCTACAAATTAATGCAACCCAATCCAATATATATATATATATATATATATATATAAATTTCTATACAATTCCTACTGAAAAGAATATAGGAAATATCTTAAGA
>JAOTQR010049834.1:0-14688 GCA_025774065.1 Solanum ossicruentum
GCATTTCTAATAATATCCATCCTTGTTCCTATTTTGGCATTTTTCATTTCCGGAGTGTTAGCCCCGATTAGCAAAGGGCCGAAGAAACTTTCTACTTATGAGTCGTATGTTATAATCTCCCGTGGGTCCCCCACGGAAGTGCATTTTTTGGCATCATAAAGCATGGTATATTGTTGGGTGTTCATGTGGTGGTGAAAACCACCATTGTTAAGTTCTTAAGGTCGTAACTATAAAAGTGACGAGCTTGGGTGATTTTTGATCCGATTTTTGGGGAATCGACTGGTATATACTAATGTGTAAATTGAATCATGATTAAGTGGATTGAAATTGCATGAGCTTGTTTGTATGTGCATAATAAGTTGAAAATTGGTCAGGGGGGGTCGACGACTGTTTTCACGGACCATTTCATGGTTCACGGACCGTGTCACGGCTCGTGACATGCCGTCAAGCCATCCACGCGATTAAGTGTCCTCCAACGAGCCCTTTCATAGACCGTTTCTCATTGCACGGGCCATGTATGGTCCCGTTGACCCTGTTTCACACGTGTTATTTTACTTAGGTTCATTTTTTATTTTAATTCGTATATGTTCTTAAGGGCAATGGCCCTATGATCGACCGGGTGACTCCATTCTTAAGGGTTATTGTCACTTTAATGGCATAGGGGAAGTCTGAGTACTCATTAGTGTGTCAGCCTGCATATGCAATAATTTCTAATGATGTGTATTCCTTTGTGGCACTTGTAGGTACTATGGGTCCACGATGCAACTTAGGCAGACACAATGATTGGGATGAGCCTGTTTCATGCCTCCATGACTCCCTAATTGTATCATCTAGTAATCAGGTTGGTAGTGACTCAGGTGATGACTCCTCTAGTGGGTCCAAAGTTCAGTATACAGGCAATATCTCCCCTTACTCTCCTCGTACTATGTTGGCTCGTGCATCAGGCCGTCGTAGAGCTCCCCAGTTTGAAGAGGGGTTTCGTTCCACGGGAGTTGAGGAGGAAGCATCTGCCCTTGAAAGGAGAACACTTCAGACTTGGATGATCAGGGGCAAACTACAGAGGCTGAGGGTCAAGATATTGAAGAGTAGGAGAATGAGGTCGAACTCCAGGACAATGATGATGAGGCCATTTATTTTGCAGTCTCTCGAGCGACAAACCCTGAAACTGCCAGGGCACTTATTGTCTTTCTGAGGGGTCGGTGGACAGTCCCAGGCGCTAAGGATATCTACACTAATAGACTTACAAAAGGTTCCGGGGGTTCAAACAGCGGCCAATCATTCCGGAGGTTCGGGTAATCACTGACCAACTTGACAGAGTTTCAGAAATCAAAGATACTTTTAACTCATATGAGTTAGGTTGGATGGCATAATTACTAGGGTACTATAGGCCCACCATTATTGAAGAGTTCTATTCTAACTATGCCGCTAGTGTATTGAACTGGGTGAAGGGTACCCAAATAAGAAAAGTGAAGAGAAAGGTTGCCCTTACTAGGTCCCTGCATTCACATGTAATAGTGCATGGTACACGAGTGAATATATCAGAAACCACCATCAACCGGTTCCTATTTGGGCCAAATTACCAAGCTCCTCCAAATGCCTAGTTTATGTATAGACATTTGCAGATTATGGACACGGTGCAGATGTCTGATTCATCATCTAGGGTTGCACTGTTTGGATGGATCGCAGATCGAATAGCCATTTAGGGGGCAGAGGTGCCTTGTGTTATAGACCCCAAGTGTCCTATGACCAAAGCATCATTGACATTTGCTGCAAATTTTAGGAGGTCTCTGGTGCGGGCCAAGTTATAGCCCACAAAATATGATAACCTACTCCAGCCTTCGCATGCTTCTCTGATAGCATGCCTAATGTCCAGATACGGAGTAAATGTGGGCCGAATTATTACTTTCGAGATGCAAGATTGAGATTTAACTGAGAGGGCTGGCATGCCCTTCCCGTGCCCTGTGCAAATAGGCCAGTGTTCCTACTACTCATTTTTTGGACAAGAAGATAGCTCCCAATGGCGTAGCTAACATTGCCCTGATTAAGGATGTCCCAGACCCTCTCATGAGGAGTAGAACATGTTCACTAGGGGGGCCGACAAACTTCCCATCCACACCTCCACAACAACCCTTACCATTTGAGGACTACACCACCTCCCCACCACTAGGCAAGACTTCTGAGTGGCCCGAGGGTAGTGGTGCAGCACCTCCAATTCTGCAAGGGTACGCATATGTGCCCTATGAGTTTTTCACCAGATTGGTGGCGTACTAGCGGCAGACACACACTATTATTGACCAAATTGTAGGGAGGATTCCTCAGGTGATCCAGTCTTGTTCGCAATGAGTGGTAGACCAACCTAATGAAGCCCTTCTGAGCCGAATAACTACTTTCTAGAGCCAAGTCAGCATGTTAGAGGGATACTTCCATTGCAAGTTCGGGAGTATGACTGGGGATGAAATGATGGATCTGGTACAGATAGTGAATGGTATGAAGGCTCAGATTGCTAAGTTGACTGCACAATACCAAGCCCCTGCACCAGCCCCGCCTTTAGAGTCTTGGATGAACCTATTCAATGTACCAGTGACGCCTAATCTGGATGAGATATAGGGTGTTCCACCAGCCCCATCTAAGGTACTCGCGCTACCCACAGATCAGCTCAGGAGGAAGGATAAGGGTAAGCAACACAACCACCAAAAGAGTCCTCCCTGTGACCCATAGAAGGAAGAAGACCGGCAAATACGCAAGGCTACCGCGGCTTAGTGCCAAGTAGCAGCTGAACGGGCAGAACGAGAGTGGCTAGCCATAGAGATAACAAAAGTAGGAGCCTCTGGTAGCACCTTTGGACCGGGTGCTACATATGCTGATGAAGATACCCTAGGAGGATCTTGTCCCACTGACATTGCTGATGCCTAGGGCATCCTATGTATGTTCTATCCCCTATTTGTTCATTAACTTATGTTATAGTGTAGTGAGGGCACTACACTATCGTTTTGGAGGGGGTGGGGGCATCCTACCACTTGAGGGTTTTTCTTGACATGTTTCTTTTCTCTCAAGTGTATTATTTAGTAGAACTGACATGTTTAGGTCGTAATGTTTGTGTAAATATAAGTTTTCACAGAAGTCTAGGGTAGCCCTTGTGTTGATCTTTGTGATGTTGTATGGTGACAATGCTAAGTATATATGTGTTTGCATCTCATCCTGACCAACTTGCATGATTGCTGGTAAGTATTATGTGAGTATGGTTGGTATTTTGATTAATGAAGCAGACCTATGTGATTTAGTACCAGTTAGTGTAGAAGATGTGCCATGTGTGTGTGAGCTAATTGTATAATTTAGTCGACGCACTTATGAGATCAAACTTTTCTGGTTAGTCCCACTGAAATAATTGAATGACTTGATTAGAATGGGATCTTTGGCCGTTGTTGTTGAATAGTCACTTAGAGAATTGACCAACCAAATGAAGTTATCCCTTTTAACCAAAAGTTGAGCCGAATTGACCTTTTCTTTGTAATCACCTAAACTCACCTCCCAAATTTATCTATTGATCTCTGTTTTGGCCCTGGTCTCTCCAAGGACATTGTAAACCTCCGCCTAGGGCAAAAGCCTAAGTTGAGGGTGACTTCTGTTGGCCCTAGTCCTTTAGAAAGATATTGTGAATGACCCAAGCCAAAGGCTTAAGTTGAGGTTGGCTAGTGTAGGGAGAATAGAAAAATGTGTGTGGAAAAGAATAAAGTGATAAAAGGAGAAAAAGAAATGGGTTGTAACCGTGAGCAAATCAATGAGCAAAAAAGAAGAAGAATAAAATGAGTGAATGAGCATGGAAATCACTTCATGTACTATAGAAAGTGAAAACAATAGGGGCAAGAAAAGTTGGTGACCAAAAAGCAAATGGCTAAGTCAAAGTAAATGCCTAGGAGAGGCCGTTTAGTCTTTTTAATCCTAAATATACCTCACCCAAGCCTGAGCCTGTGCTACAAGCCGAAAAAGTCCTAATGCTATCCTAAAAAGGCCATTCAAGAGCTAAGGAGGTGAAAATAAGGGCAAGTTTATGATTGATATGGGTGTGCCCTCTAAAAGTCATTTCTGAGAGTGAGTGACTACATTCCAGTCTCTGTTTTACATTCTTACGTTGAGTGTGAGACTTCTTTGTGGTGAGGGCACTATCATTTGTATTAGTTGGTTGCTAACTCGACTGGGGTATCTTTATTCCTGATCATATGTGGACTGACCATGCATACATGATGTTTGCCTTAATCGTTGTGGGTCCATTTGTGGGGTGAGCACATTCTTGTTAACGGGGCAAATGTATTGAAAATTATGGCAGTGATCCGTATTCTGAGTGAACACTAGCGTTTATGCGTTTTTTGGTTGAGTCGTTGTTACTTGAGGACAAACAATCATTCTAAGTTGAGGGTGTTGATGAGTCGTAGAAATACAACTCTTTTAACGCTTTAAACAAAGAATTTTTGCGTGTTCTCAAGCAATTTTGTTATTATGATTTTCAATTTTTGTTGTTTTTCAGGACAAATTAGTGAGGCATGGATAAAGGGACAAACAAGAGTAAAATGAACGTAAAATGGCCAAAGTATGGGTATTCGGAAGTGGCCCAGGCAACTAGAGAAGAATTAAGGCCAAGTGAAGGTCCATCTGGACCTCCACAGCTCGTGTGACTGACCATGAGTCGTGAGGTCCTTCATGGCCTCATACTTGGACATGTGGGATGGTCTGGCAGTGCAAAAAGAACCAAGGTAGGTCCTACGGTACGTCACACAGACCGTGGGAGGCGTGATAGGCCATTCCAAGTACCGTCAAAGTGACGCGAAGGTAGTACTATCGAAAAGCAAGTGAAATGGACTAAGTGGAGCTAGATGGAGATTGTCACGAGCCGTGTGACCAACCACAATCCATGAAACGAGGGTGTCAAGACTACATGGAGCAAAAAAGGTGAAGGCAAGTCAGATGACCCGTTAAATGGTCCATCAATTGCACATGGGTCATCTGATGCGGCGTGAAGAGGCAGATGGGGTTGAATCCAAGGGCAGCCACACAAGCCGTTTGATGGTCCATCTCCCATCACACGGGCCATATGGTGGCCCGTGTCTATGTCGATAATGTTTTTATATTTTAACTTGGATTAGGTTTTCTTTGTATATAAATAGTTATTTTATTTCATTTTTGAGTAGTCTTGGATGGCTAGAGCTATAAAACACTGAAAAATATTAATTTCTTGGAGATTTCACAAGATTTTGGGATTTTGCTTATCCAATTCAAGATTGTAACTCGTGCAGTCATTGATTCTTCAATAGTAAGTCATTTATTATGAATTCCTTGTATCATTGCGAGTTTTTTCCTCGAATATTCTAGGCTAAACCCACAACTAGGGTTGTGGTAGCCATGACAAATCAATAAGATAGGCGAATATGGGGTAAATTCTCGGGATTGATTAGCATATATATCATACTAATCTTCATTATAATTTCTTCCTTGATAAGTCGATGCATTAGGGTAAGACTTTATTCTTTGCATGCTCGAAAGAGATGTTTTGATTAGGAAAAGAGTTCTACGATGGAAATTCGGGGTTTGTAACCTAGTATAAGTACTTGAGACCGAAAGGTTAGAGTATTCCAGGATTAACAACAAGGGTTATTCTGAGACCAAAAGGTTATGGATGATATGCATGTAAGAAAGACTGAGAGGTGAATTAGATGTTACATAACTTGTCGGATCTTATATACGTAATCTTGAACGAGTTTACCATGAGATTCGGCTATGGCATTAGAAATCATGGGGAACACAACCCTAACTTCGCATAAATTGTTTGAGATATTCTTGCACTCATTTATTACTTTATTTTAGTAAATTAGTTTGAAACACCAAAACCCTCTATTTACTTTATGCACTTTTATTTCAGGAATAGATATTACATCTTAAAATGGTGCTAATAGATATATTCTCATGCATTCCCTGTAGGATCGATCTCAACTCTAGTTGACTTCCATATTTGATCAACAACCACTTTACCATTCCTTTTGGAGTGTAAGTGTATCAGTAATATACTATGACAGAGCCATTGATCTTGGAGCACAGATAGTAGTTACTAAGGAGTTATCAATTTTTGCCCTTACTCGGGTAGTGGAGTTGGCATTACTGCCATATTTGGGGAGAACCAATTGATTATTACTATGGATGCTTTGTTTGGAATCAATCATGAGAAACGTCATAGTAGTGAATCTTGGAATGGGTATTAATATGTTTAAGTGTGAATTTATTCCAGACGTCTATATAGGTAACCCAAGAGGAGTGTGTTGATATTGAGATTAACAAGTGTATGGACTAATGAAGTTTTGAAAAGTTCACTTGTATGAATGTAAATGGAAATGATAGAAAAAGAGTGTATGTGGAGAAGAAAAAGAGTGTCTGTGGAGAATTGGCCGAGTCGATAAATTTGGTTGGTACAACTTGGGATTGGGTTACTCTATCAACTATAAGATCAACTTCATAATTTGGCATGATTTTTGTTTACCATGTTCAGCATACAGTAATGTGGTTACGCTTGCATTTGTGGGGTTACAAGACAATTGGGTAAGATATGAGATAGAAGTCTACAGGGGTTGGCTCAAGTGTGAAGACGAATTTCTTTATGGCTTCAGTTATAGATTCTGTTACTTTTGAGGTAAAAGAACTCAATGAAGAGGCATTTGAGTAGTTGGTGTGAAGTAAAAGGTAATTCGCTACAGAGTTTTCTAAGAAATAATAACAATAAATGGGTTAGGCGAGAGTACATTGGCCTTGGGTATCAAAGAGTTTGAGCATGTATGATTGGGGCATGAGTATGGGTTAAGCATCCAGACATCCTTACAACATTGGTGACAGATGCAAGTTAAGAAAAGTGAAGAAGATTAGACATCATGTACAGATTCATGGTTCAGAGTTTTAAATTGTATGGATTTTCTCTTCGAGTTTGGTGATAATGTAAGGTGGGTCAGCTTACCACAAAGTTATGAAAGATTGTGGACTCCTTTTTCAGAAGGTTTGGTTTAGGTTGAATGACAAACAATGATATAAGGAACTCTGCGCTTCATGTTAGGGTGGATCGTTCAATCATAATAAATGACTAATGGAAGCATTACAGAAAGGACTAATGATTTTATGTTTGTCATTGATTATTTTGGATTGGATGGATGCTACCTTGTTGATGGAAGTTAATGTAGACTATCATGATGGATTATGTGGATACTTAGCGATAAATAAATGTTATATGCTTACGGTATACAGAATTCATGGAGTGATGAAGAATTTCTTAAGTTTAGCATGTGGGCAAGAGTGTTAGAGTATCGATACTGAGGTTTTTGTTTTCAAAAGGGTTAAAGGTAGGCTAGGGTGATTCCTAATGGAAGTGATTATGTGCTTATGAAAACTTTTGGTGTCTGATACTTTTGGGTATTCTTGTTGTTTGAGGACCTGATTTTAGCTAGTGTTCCGGCATTCAGGTTGTATTAATTGAGATTTGATGAGCTTAGGAGTATCTTTCGCTGGTGAAACGACCCTAAAAGATGCCCGAAAATGTGCCTTGGAAGTGCACAGAATAGTAATTTCCATATATCTCAAAATTCAGGTGTGATATCGGAAATCGGACTTTATATTCTTGATTAGGGGACAAAATTGAGTGGAAAATGGGTCTAACCCCGATTTTAGAGCATCCGTATCAAAATTCAAAAATCCATAATTTTGCTTTATCCATCGTGGACCAGTGTTACTTTTCCACAGTTTTCTTGTTCGGTCCAAGGCTTTTGGCTCTTAGACTTAAGTCTTCCTATGCGTGAAAATACTTATACTTAGCCATATTTCCCTTCATATCATACAAGACATTCCCCAATACTATCCCAAACACTTAGACAAATATTTTACTCAAACTCAAGGTTCCAAACTCATTCCAAATCTTAAGAAAATCACTCAAGCTTTAAGTTCTCATCTCCATCTTCATCAAGAAATTCTCCAAAATTGAGGTATATGGGTTTCAACCATTAGGTTCTTTCCCCCATGGTGCCCAAGCTTCCCTTTTACATAAATCTCATATTTCTAAGTTAATTTTACTTATAGGTTTTCTATTATGAATATGACTATGAACTATGTTGGGGTTTTGTAAAAGTTTGAGCTATGAATCATAGACCTATCTTGAGATTTCATGAAGGTTTTTTTATGTACATTGCATGAGGGTATTACCAAGTGTTGGTGGGTAGTTTTACATTAATTTTTCTTGGAGGATTTTACTCTTGAATTATATGGTTTTACACTAGCATTACACACTCGTCAAGTGTTTGATAAAATGTCCGAATTATGTTTCTTGAGTTGTTGAAGGCCTAATGCATGGTATATGAGTTAAATGACTTTATGATGATGAAATGATGGTATATATGTGTTGATTTCATGAGGAGTATCTATTGTGTTGTGAGTTGACCATAACCAATTGAGGGGTAATGCCTCAATTACCTGGGATGGGGGTGGTAAGCCATCAACCAATTGAGCTATTGGTGCCTCAATCACTTCCGACAGAGGGTGGTCATGTCCGTCAACCAATTAAAGGGTTGGTACCTCAATTATTCCTAGTAGAGGGTGGTCATATCCGTCAACTAATTGATGGGTTGTTACCTCAATGGCCTCGGATGGGGGTGGTAAGCCATCAACTAATTAAGGGGTTGGTACCTCAATTATTTCTGACGGAGAGTGGTCATGTCCGTCAACCAATTGAGGAGTTCTTCTAAGGGGTGGTCTACCTTGGAGTTCAAGTACTAAGTTTGCTTGGTCTATAGAGATGGTCTCTTCCTTCATATATAATATGTTCTATATAAGCATGTTTTACTTCAAGCATTATTCATACATGAAATATTGTTATTATGCTATCCATTGCTTATGATATTGCATTTGCCTGTGTTTTCTACCTCTTGTTGCATTGCATCCTACATACTTGGTACATTCAAACGTACTAATGCATACTCTATGCCTACAAGATATTACCATGTAGGAACCGGAGCTCCCATTGATTCTCCTTCACGTGGCTAGACGAATTAGTCAAGTTAGGTTTGGTGAGTCCTCATGTCCGGGGACAATATCTGTCTTCTTTCATGCTTATGCTTAGACTACATCTTGTATATTTCAGAATACTTATGGTCATTACTATAAGGTGAGACTGATTGCTTATCTTGGCCCTCGCTAAGCTCTATTTCTAGGGGTGTTGTTGGACAAATTATGTATTATGCTTGTGTTTTGACTCATCTATGTTATTTAAGTATCAAACTCTCTACCTTTAGTCCCAATTTCCCTTGTTTATGTTTTCTCTTGCTGTTTATCTTGCTTTCGCGAACACGTATATGTGTATGATATGCTAAGAGGCTTGCTTGGGGTCCTTTTGGGTTCTCTATTCACCGTATCATGCCTAGGCTCTAGTTTGGGTCATGGCAAACTTGATATCAAAGCATTAGGTTGTTAATGGTCCTCGGAGTCCAACACACCGTATCGATTAGAGTCTTATTCATGATTGTGAAGCTCGCCACGACTATGAATGAGAGGCTATGAGGAATTTTAGGAAATGTTTGCCCTCTTTTGACCTAAGTCGTGCGATTGAGTTAAGTCCCTTAAGGCTTATTTCTTATTTTAATCATTGTGTTTCAGAATATGTCTCAAGCTACTCAGGACGGTGATATCAAATGCGGGGTTTCGCAATGCTCTATGGGTATTGGCCAAAGCGGTGACAAAATTAACAACTCAACTCAATTAACAAATGAGTGCCCTCGAGACTTTTCAAGAAGTAAGAGGGAGGAGAGAAGGTCTAAGAGGGCCTGTATTAAAGGAAAGTTTCAAAGTCCCTAAGGTGGTGGTGATGTGGTGCCTTATGCTAAGTGCTCAAAATGTAGTAGGATTCATAGAGGCCCATGTTTGAGGGGGCACCAATGCTTATTATGGTTATGGTAAGGTGGGCCACAAGGTTGTTGATTGTCTTCATGCTCGAAAAAGGTGTAAAGGTGGTCGACCTCAAGAACAAGGAGGTCACGTTGATCGAGAGGCTCAAGGAGTAGATGTCTTGCCTAATGTTGTTACCGGTATGTTGAAGTTTCATTTGACTTTGATGTGTGTGCATTGATGGGTCCGGGTGATACTATCATTTTCATTATCCCCTTTGTTTGCTCATGGGCTTCATGTGTGTACCGAGTTGTTGTGTGAACATTTGGTGTCTACACCATTAGTGAGTCTATTGTTGCTAAGAAGGTCCATAGGAATTGTTCTATGGTTATATTGCATAGATCTTGTGTTGTGACTATGTTGAATTAGATATGGTGGATTTTGATATTATACTTGAGGTCGATTAGTTGCATGCATATTATGTTTCCGTTATTGGTAAGACCCAAAAAGTTAGATTCTAATTCCTTAATGAACCCATTCTTGAGTGGGAAAATCATGATGCAGTTGTCAAAAGTAGATTCATTTCTTGCATTCAGTCCCATGAGTTATTTTCTAAGGGGAGTCTCTATCATCTTGTGAGGGTTAGGGATGTTGAGTCTAAGTTCCTTCCTAGCGATTTTGGTAGTTATTGAGTTCCTTGATTGCATTCCTAGTGAGCTTCCCGGTGTTGTTGTATAGAAGAAGGTTGGTTCCCTTATAAAGTGTATTGATTACCGACAACTTATTAGAGTCACCATAAAGAATGAGTACCCCCTCCCAAGGATGTATGATCTATTTGACTAACTTCAATGGGTTAGTCACTTCTCTAAGATTGATCTTTGGTTCAGGTTTTGTATCCAAGTGAGGACGAGGGTAGGTGATATCCCTAGGTGCCCTTTCGGGCTAGGAATGAGCATTTCGAGTCATGAAGAAGCTGATTGGTTGACTTATGCACTAGTTATATTTACGGGTTTCATGAATAGGGTCTTAAAACCCTACCTTGTCATGTTTGTGGTGGTCTCTAGTGATGAAGTATTTATTTATTTAGAGCATGTGGCTCATTTGAGAGCAGTGCTACAAAGATTAAGGGGAGAGAAGTAGTATGCTAAGTATGGGAAATGTGAATTTTGGTTGAAAGAGGTTGCCTTTCTAGGACATGTGGTGTCGGTGGATGGTATTAAGGTGAATCCTAAAAAGATGGATGTGATTAGAAATTGGCCTAGACCTTTGACTCCCTCGAACATTAGGAGTTTCTTGGGCTTAGCGGGTTATTACCAGATATTTGTGAATGATTTCTCTTCTATTGCTTCTCCCATGACCAAGTTGACTCAAAGGAAGGCTAAGATTGTGTGGACCGAAGAGTGCGAAAAGAGTTTCCAAACCTTGAAAGATAAACTTGTGTCTGCTGCTATTTTGTCTCTACCAGAAGGGTTGAAAGGGTTTATTGTGTATTTTGATGCCTCCCGAATTGTTTTGGGTTATGTTTTGATGCAAAATGGTAAGGTAATGGCCTATGCTTCTAGACAACTCAAAGTTCATGAAAAGAATTATCCTACTTATGATCTTGAATTGGCCGCCGTGGTATTTGATGATGTTTACGCTCCAATAAGAAAGCGGTCGTTGTCAGCAATTAACCTAACCGGAGGTTAGGATTGAATCTATAGGGTATACAGGGCTTGATTATGGAGATCCACTATCAATCATTTCAAGCATCAATTGCTAAAATCTCTAAATGGGGGGGGGGGCTTGTGATTTAAGAACAAAAATAAAATAAACACTATACTAACTATGCGAGAAGATACTCAAATTCGGGGACAAGTCGGGAATTATGTTCCCCATGATTCGTGGACTCAATTACCCTATACAACACAAATCTAATTGATAGTTCGCATGTAGGACGGTAACTAGGTTCTTCCAGCCCTCTTGTAAAGGTAAAGGTCGAATTTCACCATGGCATATGGTCGGCAAAAATGGTGTGCTAACTAACCGTTACCCATTATCCCAGTCAACCTCCCCTTGGTTAGGTTTGGTTGATTAGATGAGAACACATCAATCGAATCCTACCATTTACTTCCTTTTTCCTATTCGTCACTACCTTGGTTAGGATCGTGATAATAGGTGGGGTTTGATGTTGGCCACTATCAAACAACAATGAAGATGAAGGGAAATAAACAATACATGCAAAACCCAATCAAAGAGATGCATAAAGTCTAGGTTATTTTAAGTCAATTACTCATGGTTCCTACAACACCAAGTTGTGGGTCATTAACTATTCATGGATAAGGCAAAATCAACAACAATGAGAATAGAAGACATAGTTGAGAGTTTACCCAAAACAATGAAGAACAAGAACACCACAAGTTGCAAACCACAAGCTTGGATAAATGGATAATGAGTATAATGTGAATTTGCAATCCCCAAAAGTTGGTCTTCAAAGGAAAAATTGAAGTCTAAACTAAACCCTAGAAATATCCTAGAGAGTATTCAAAGTGAATCTACAAAAATATTCCAAGTCTCTCCTCCTTTAAGAAAAACCTATCATAAAGTATTTATAGTATTTACAGTTCAACCCTAAAAAGTAAATAGAAAAGACAGCTGGCAGCATGTACGTCGCACATGTATGATCGTAAGGTGACCTATAAGTCGTAGTCGGGGTCTCATATCAGGCACTTTAGATTTTGGACTTAAATGTTATGACACATTGGTACGAGTCATTGCTTGGGCTATGACTCTTATGCTCCTCTCCTAGTCTAGGCCTTCAGTTCTTGATCTAAACTTTTAGCTCTCTGTTTCTTGCTATGAACCCACCTATACGAGTCGTAGTGAGACCTACGACTCGTAGAGTGGCCTCGTAAGGCTGCCCTCCACTTAGCAGATTTCTGATTTTTGCTCACTGTTTCTTGCCATGAGATCACCCTACGAATCGTAGGACGACTCGTATGTCCTGCACTTCAGCAAAATCTACAATTTTCTCCCAAAAGCATGCCAACCTATCTTTTCTGCAATAACAACACAAAAACACATGAAACCATAAAAGGTCGCATTAAGAACTCATAAAATCCCTTGTTTTAGGCGCCAAATGTGTTGTATTTTGATAGAACATCAACACCCTCAACTTAGAACTGTTGCTTGCCCTCAAGCGAGGACTCAATATAATCAGACAATGAAAAACACATAGTAGCTACTCTAATGGCATATAGTTCGTTTACTCCAATTCAGATACCCAACTTTTCATTTTCAAAACCAGATTGCAAAGCTACTATGCAAACCAAAATACAAAGATGTATCTGACAATCCAACTATGACAAGCCAAGGAGTATTAACAATCCACAATCAATAGACTTGTCATATGCCAATCATGCAAAGCAAATGCCCTCACAGAAAAAGAAATCCCTCTTACTCACAGAAAAGAAATCCCTCGAAAGTCAGGGACTGTGCAAGCATTCTCACTCTCACAAACAAAATTCATACATAATGACTAACATTGTAGGCTTGCCTTTATACTCAACTCCGGACTGATGACAAAGTTTATTCGGATCACTTTAGGACTTAATGGGCTTGTAACACAGGCTCATGGGGCTTTGGTATCGCATTTTAGGCAAGTAGTGACTAAAGCTATCCTTGAACCATGTTTTTCTACACGCTCACCTCCAAAACTCAACCATTTTCGTTAAATCCACTCTTATTCTTCTTTTTCAAGCTTTTATTTAGTGTTTTCTTTCTCTTTTTTTAGGTGTGCCTTATTTTTGAACTCATTTAGCTATTCACTTTAATCCAAGGCAACTTTTCTTTTCTTTTTCTCACCTAACACATGCATTTTTTCTTTCTTTCCCAACTAACCACCTCATTTTCATTACTTTACCACAATAAAGGCCACCGTCAACTTAAGCCTTTAACTTGAGGTGAAGTACATAATATCTATTCCCTAAACCAGGGTCACCACTTGTAGCCACCCTCAAGTTAATCTTTTAGCCTCAATCAAGGTTCACATGTTCAAGGATAGACCAGGGTCAATATCAAGGTATTTCTCAAAACAAGGCTGAGCTAGCTAGGTGTCAAGATTTGCATGAAAAGCTCAAACCATTGGAACAAGGGATAAACTATGCATTTGGTAGGTTATAAACTATGCATTTGGTAGGTTATTTTGGCAAAAGTGGACTTCACTAAAAGAACAATCGCCTAAGATCCTTTCCCAATCAACCATATCACTAGTCCAATCTTAAAGTAATAAGGTAAGTTCTGAGTCCATACATAATACATGAATGCGGCAAAATAAGCTCACATGTACATGGCATCATATACACAATCAAGTATAGACTCACAAGTCATGCTTCAAGCATCAACTTGCCTTCTCATTATCAGAACAGATATTGCCAGATAATAACATACATGATTGCACCAATAACCAACAATCTCAAAAATTTTGAGGGTACCAAATTTTTAAATCATTCAAAAAGCATTTAAAAACTACATACATATATATATATACCAAGAGATTGTAACTACTATATATCTACAAATTATCTACACTACCTAAACACTCCGATTTAACAAAAATTAAAACATCCACAAGGAAAAAGAATCACGGCATGAAAATTTAGGGTCGAAGAGAGGGAAGTTATGGAGTTAAGGTTACTCAGACTTCACCCTAATTCATAACTTCCCACACCCCACCAAAATAAGATACTTTATCCTCAAAGTAAAGATACATATTAAAAGCAAACATCCAAAACACACACACACACAAGAACA
>JAOTQR010049845.1:0-14687 GCA_025774065.1 Solanum ossicruentum
CTTAGCCATTTTTCAACTCTAAAACTCACTAAAAACCTCTCAAATTCCTACTTGATCTTTACCAAATTCTCCATCTATTGTCAAAAGTTTCAAGAAGTTTTATTGAAATTCAAGAAAATGAAGTCCAACATCAAGTATTCCTCCAAATGTCTTCAAGAAACTTCAAGTCTAAGGTATGTGGGTCTTCATCCATGGGTCCTTTAACCCATGAAGGCCCAAAGCTATTTTTATCTAATTTCTTGATTCTAATGACTAATTCTTTATGGGTATTTTCTATTATCACTCCATTACATCAAAAATATTGAAAATTTATTTATTCTTAATTTATTGATGCATGGGCTCCTACTAATGATTCAGATAATGAAATATTTATTATATTAAAGCCTTGTAAGCTATGACATCTTGAAAGACTCTAAAATATTAAGGATTTTTGAATGATTTTCATGACACCCAAATTGGGGTTTTTCAAGTATATTGTTGGGTTGTTTGAATGATTTCTTAAATTACCTTAATTTACCCCTCTCATGTTCCTTATTGTGGAGTTCTATGATATTAAGCTTAAATACATACATCCAACAAGTTTTGAGTACGTTATGTGGCAAATCTCTGATGTGATGAAGGCTTATGGTAGCACATGTGATTTATGGATGTTGTTGATGTTGAAGGGCAATTAAGCATGCTATGAATTCATGAGAATATTATAAATGTTATGAATGATATCAAACCCTTTATTTGATATTACGATGTGATGGTTTGATGAGCTAGTTTATGAATGTTATGGAGGATAAGGTATATCAAGTATTATGTGAAATTCATTGAAATATTATGAAAGCTAAATGTTATTTTAAAGCCCTCCTTATGATATTATGTTATACAAGTTGAGTATGTCATGATTACCCTCATGTTTGTATATCTAATGGGACTAGTCTTATGAAATTTAGCATGAATGAATAAAGAAATGGGAGTCCCCACCTAGTTATGATCATGGAACTATGATGACCCGTTAGTAGAGGGATATGAAATGATGACCCGTTAGTAGAGTGATATGATGATGATTCTAGCCGATAGTAGAGGCTTAGCCAATATTATGATACTAGCCAATAGTAGAGGCTTAGCCAATATTATGATACTAGCCGATAGTAGAGGCTTAGCCAATGTATAAGAGCTATCCTTATGATGATGATTAACGTTCAAAATGTTTATGGGATAGGTTAGTAGAATTCTCCTCCATTGTTTAACAAGGCTTATGGAATGGGTTAGTAGAATACCTCTCCACTAATAAATTTCATGATTCTCTCCTATGACCTTGGGATAGATGCGGAAGCTCCCCTTTAGAAGAGCCGAGAGACCGTTAGTAGAATCCCACTGTCCCATAACTACGTGCCAGTATAGGAAATAGGAATCACCCACTAGTAGAGGTTACTTTCTAGACCAACTGATAATAGAGGTTGCTCAATAGCAAAGCTTTTGTGGATCCACTTAGGTATCTTGGAAGGCCGCCTTGGCAAGTGACTTCCCCCTTTACTTCGGTGTAGGGAAAACATTTGGACTCCATGGCTCAGCTCACATGGTTTATGTTAGTTAAAGGTTGGTCTCACACATGTTCAAGTTCTCCTTATGGTTCTATGTTGTCCCTTTTATGATGATTAAACGGTTCCTTTATGTTTTGTCCAAAGGTGATTTAAAGATCCTATGATTCTTTGTTTCATAAATTAAAATGGTATTTTCCCCTAAAGGTACACGATGATTTCTACAAGTGTATAAGGTATTCTCCATTATGATTGCCAATGTTCCTTGCGTAATAAAATAGTCTTTAATGTAAACTGATGTATTTTTCACCCAACAATATTAACACTTTAGTTATGTATGACACCTTGTATTTCTCACTATCTTTTATGAACTCCCCAAAGATTTATGGTATATGTCATTCTTGATCTATGATTTTCCTTATATATGCTCATGTCCCCCCATGTCCCCAAGATATTCTCTTATGATAATATATGATGGCTCTTTATTATTATGACCTACAAATATTACTCACCTTCTAGTACAAGGTATATGGACATGCTACTCATGCCACTTTATTATGAATTTTATGAGTTTTGCAAGTATGATTACCTTCGCGTATGTTTTACCTTAAGCATTGACCTTACATGACATATTGAGCTTACGCCTTTGATTATGTTTATGTATTTTGATTACTATGGCTTGCTTCCCTTGTTGCATTGCATCCCAAATACTCCAAGTACTAATGTATACTCTATGCCTAATGATTTTTCCATGTAGGGACCAATGCTCATCGATGTCCTCCACGTGGTTAGCTTTGGATCATTGAAAGAAGAGAGTTGGTGAGTCCTCTAGTTCGGGGATGATACCCGATTTCTATCTTACTTATGTTGAGACTTTATTCCACTTTACTTTATAGTTTGAGGGTGAGCCTTGAACATGTCTCGGCCCCCATCCTATTCATGCTTAGAGGTGTTGTTAGATACTATGCTATATACCTTTAATTTGATGTTGAGATTTTATGTATGCTTATCCCTTAGACCCTACCCTTTAAGTGATGCTATTTGATGCTATTAATTATGGTGGAATGTGATGAAAGTCTGAGGTCCCTAAATGCCCACATAGAGTGAGTCATACTTACCTGCCTAGACAAATTTCCTATGTGATTCATGTTTATCCTCTTCCTTATAATATCCCCATAGCATGAATCCAAAGCCCCGCTACCCTTAGAAACAATTTACTATGTGCTTATTTATCTTTTATTATATTCGTGAAATCAAGGATGTACAAATGATATGCTAAGAGGCTTGTGTGGGTTGCCTTCGGGCTTCCCATTCGCCGTGTCACATCTAGACCCTAGTCTTGGGTCGTGACTGGGGTCTCCCATCACCAAATTTCTTCAAATTTCTTCTTGAGTCTTCTCTATTAGCTAAGGTATGTAAGTTTGCTTCTTGGCCCCTTTCAATCAAGAAGGCCCAAACTCTTTTCAAGTGATTTTTATGAAATTTAGCTTACTTTAAATATCAATTTTCAATATTATGGTTTATTAAATTTAATTGACATATGGGCTATGTTTATTTATTGATTTTATAGTGATTTAACCCCTAAATATGATGAATTGCATTGAAGTTATGAAAGTTCATGTCTCCTTTAAAGCATGATTTGTGCATGGGTAGTCTATGTGATGATTTAAAAATGAATTTACATATAGGTTTACTTGAGTTTCATAATGTATTGTTGATTTAAGTTTGAATCTCTATTAGCCATGCTAAGTTCATCTCATTCATGGCATATGCATACTTGACTATGAATTTTATGAAGCATATGAAGTGGGTCAAGACCCAATTGTGTTTATGCTTTTGATAGGATTACGGTTATGACAAGAATGTGATCACATAAATGTTTAAGATTGCGGCCCTTTGAGCAAATATGGGTGTTACACCACTATCTCTAAGGAACTATTCCTATGCATGAAAAGTATTCCTGACAAATGTTTTGACTTTCTAGTCTATTATGCATGATTATGAAGAATATGATTTGTTCTTTAAGCCTAAGAGTGCATGTAAATGATCTAAAAGTCTTATACCTATTTTACAAGCATGTATACATATATGTATTCTAGTGGAATGATGACCTAACACCGAGAGGACCTAGTGATTGAGGCTTATCCCGTTAGTTGAGGCATGACCCATTAGAAATGAATCTCGTAATCCCATAACTATGTGCAAAACATAGGTATGATTATGTCCCAAGGGGAAAGAATGTTATGGACCTATCTTTGGCAAGTAGGCCACCTCTTTATCTATTGTGGGGTAGACGACGGAGTTTCAAGTTATAGCTCACTTGGTCTTAGGTTGGTTATGGTCCCATCCTCAATATATATGAAGTATTTTCACATTCATGCATCTCATAGCATATTGATATAATGTTCTCTTGATATATCATTCTTTCCCTTGTCTTATAACATTGAATGCATATTTAATAAGTTTATGTGCATTTTATGCCCGCATACTTGATATATTCAAAATGTACTAACACATACTTTTTCCTACATGATATAACTATGTAGGGATCGAAGATTATCTTCATCGCCCACACAATAGGTAGATTGGTTCTTGAGATAATTGTTGTGGTGAGTCCTATCTTTCAAGAAAAATCCACGATTCCTCTCCCTGTGATATTTTATTTATGCTATTTACTTTAAGAGTGAGCCTGGGGCATGTGTTGGCCCCCGTTCTATCTTATGACTAGAGGCGTTGTTGGACATCTGATAGATTCTTGTACGAATATGTGCTATATGTTGTATTTGGAGTTTTTGATTATTGTTATCTATTGGATATAACTATTATGGATTTGTTATGAGAACTATGATAAATATGTATGTTTTGATGTGGAAATGTGGAAGCTGCTAAGTCCCGTATTACCCCCATAGAGTGAGTCATACTTACGGCCCCCTAGTTCTTTTGTGCTATATGAATCCATGTTAATCCTTTATCCCTATGACATCCCTATAGCATGAGTCTTACTTTTCCATCCCTTAAAACTGTGTTTACTATTTGTATGTATCCTTCTGAACCGATGATTTGAATATGGATTCTTTAGGTTTTTTTGGGGACTCTCGAGTTCCCATTTGCCATGTCATTCCTAGACCCTAGGTCCGGGTCAGGACAGAGATGGTATTAGAGCACTAGGTTTATAAATGTTCCTCGAAGTCCAACATGCCAGGTCATGTATAGTCTTATTCATGGGTGTGAAGCACACCACATCTATGGGTAGGAGGCTATAAGGTACTTTAGGTAATGTTTCAATTTTTTGTGATTGTTATCATGCCATAGAATGTGTCTTAAGATTTCCTATCTCCATCCTTACCTACCGAATAAGTAGAGTTGTTTTGGGCCCGTTGTGCTATCCAAAATGTAGGATGTTGTAGCTGATCTTATAGATGAAGTGAAAAGGGGGTTGGTAAAGGATGTGCATTATTTTGTAAGCTTATTTCTTCAGATATTCGAAGTTTTCTTGGGTTGGCTGGTTATGATAAAAGGTTTGTTGAAGGTTTCTCATATATTGCATCTCTGTTGACCAAGTTGACTTAAAATAAGGCCATATATGTATGGTCCAATGAGTGTGCGAAGAGTTTTCATACTTTAAAAGACCAGCTTACATGAGCTCCTGTTTTGACTTTACTGGATGGCTTAGATGGGCTAGTGGTGAATTGTGATACTTCTCGGATTGCATTAGATTGTGTACTTGTGCAACATGGTAAGATGATAGCTCATGTGTCAAGGAAATTGAAGGTGTATGAGCATAGTTACCTGACTCATGATCTTGAGTTAGCGGCGGTGGTGTTTTCCCTGAAGATTTGGAGACACTATTTACATGGGGTGCATATTGATGTTTTCACTGGCCACAAGAGTTTGCAATATGTGTTCACTAAACGGGATCTTAACCTGAGACAAAGGAGATGGTTAGAACTCCTTAAGGACTATGACATGAGTGTACGATATCTTCCCATAAGGAAAATGTAATAGCTGATGCTATTAGCAGGCTATCTATGGGAAAGTATGTCTCATATTGATGCGAGAGATGGCAAAGGATGTTCACTATTTGGCTAGATTGGGTATTAGGTGAAATACCCTAAAATGTGCTTTGAAAATACCCATAATTGTAGTTTCATATATCTCAAAATCTGTGTATGATATCGAAAATCCGACTTTGTATTATCTGTCAGGGGAAAAAATTGAGTGGGAAATGGGTATTACCCAGATTTTATAAGATTCATAGCTAAAAATAAATTTCGCAAATTTTCAATTTCGAGTGTGCATCTGCGACTAAAACTTCCTCCGTGATAGGTCCACATTGTAGACCAGACACGGACCAGTATAACATTTTTCCTTACATTTTCCTATGCTCCCAAGGGCATTAGGGGCATAGCCCCATGCCCACTAAAATGTGAAATCACCTATACTTAGCCATTTTTCAAGTCTAAAACACTCAAAACCCTCACAAAAACCTCTCCAAGAATTAACCAAATATCTCATTCAAATTTAAAGGATTTCAAGTCTAACATTGGAACTCAAGGATTCTTTTCAAGCTCTAAGTTCTCTTCAAGCACATCGCAAGAAAACCCAACTTTGAGGTATGTGGGTTTCATCCATTGGGTCCTTTCACCCATGGAGCCCAATCTTTCTTTTTATGAAAATTGCATATTTTCAAGTTGTATCATCTATGAATATCTTTTATTATGGGTTATGAGTATAAATTATGTTGGAATTTTATAAAATGTTAATTTATTACGCATGACTATCTATTTCAAGCTTATATCATGAATTGATTTCGTCTATTGAGACTATGCATGTCTTGAGCTATGAAACTATGATATAATATGAGTTTTGATGATGTATCTCAAGGTACCTATGAGGGTTTTACTACATGTTAGTGTATTGATTTGCATTAAGTTTACTCTTTCTATTTCACTCTTGAATTGCATGATTTCGAATAAGTATCATGAACCTACCAAGTGTTTTATATAATGTCAAGCCAAGAATTCTCAAGTTATTGATAATCTATTTCATGATTTACACGTCAAGTGACTTCATGATCATTATTAGATTTCAAGCATGTATTAAACTCATGAAATTTTCTATGATTTTACAAGTTATAAGTTAAGCCTTATTTCAAGATTTTTACCTCTTGTGAGCTATTGATGTTAATGCAAGGGTTCATGTATTATTATTACTACTATTATGTTTCAAGTTAGGCTCACCATTAGAGGTCAAGCATGTTTAAGAGCTACTCATGTCATGTTTCCATATTTCTTCAAGTTATTAAAGTTATGATTATTTCAAGTATTATGTGGGATTAGACTTAGCAATGATTTATGTACTTTAGATTGGGGCTCGACCCAAGGGGTCCTTATCTAAAGTCTTTAGTCTCTAAACTATGTGCCAACATAGGATTATACTTTACCCTTTCTATACTAGTAGATCCATTTACTGAACTTTATCATGAAATCCTTTCCAAAATAGGATGGCTTTCCATAAGGAGGGTTACTTCATGAGAAATAGGATGGGTTCCCATAAGTTGAAGTATAGTTTATCTTAGCAAGTAGACCACCTTTTTATTGAAGAGGGCTAATCATCGGGATTCTAAATTGTAGTTTGCTTGGCCTTATTTTTGTCAGTTAGGGTCTCTTCCCACACATTAATTTTGTATTATGCAAGTTGTATGGTTTACAAGCAGCTTTACTTCATGCATTGATCATGTATGCCATATTGAGATTATACTTATCCATTGCCTATGATTATGTATTTTGACTATATTTGCCTATATCTTGTTACATTGCATCCCACATACTTAGTACAATTAAACGTACTAATGCATACTCTATGCCTACATGATATTACCATGTAGGGACCGAAACACCTTTTGATCATCCTCCACGTGGCTAGTTCGGTACTTCAGAGATAAGCATTGGTGAGTCCTCAAGTCCAAGGACACTATCTTCATTAGTCTTGCTATTTGAGACTTCTTTATATGGAACACTTGTTCCTATTAGGGTGAGCCCGAAAAGTGTCTTGCCCCCCGCTCCATTCCATGTTAGAGGTATTGTTGGATATTATGATGTACTTTTGCTATGAGATTGCCTCTGTATACTTTTATGAATGTCAAGATTTCCCTTAGTCCAACTTTCCTTTTTATTTTATCTCTTGTTGTTGTTTACTTTGCTTCTGTGACCAAAAATGTGTGATTGATATGCTAAGAGGCTTGTTTTAGGGTCCCTTTGGGTTCTCATTCGCCGTGCCACGTCTAGGCCGTAGGCTTGGGTCGTGACATTAGGTTGGCCAACTCTAATAATCGTGGTATTCATGTTCAATATGGGGCCGAATCTTCTTTGGTTTTTATGTTAAAGCTAAGCAAGATCTAGATCCACCATTGGTTGAGTTGAAGAGGCTGGTTGCCAAAAGTAAACTAGAGGTTTTCTCCCTAGGGGGAGATGGTGTAACTCGATCCTAATATCGATTATGTGTTCTGGACGTTGATAGTCTTAGAGAGATGATCATGAGTGAAATACATAAGTCTTATTATTCCATATATCTAGGATCTACCAAAA
The DNA here is from genome assembly GCA_025774065.1 of Solanum ossicruentum. Classification (NCBI taxonomy): domain Eukaryota; kingdom Viridiplantae; phylum Streptophyta; class Magnoliopsida; order Solanales; family Solanaceae; genus Solanum; species Solanum ossicruentum. Next base: position 8,117 of record JAOTQR010049845.1, read on the forward strand.
TGTATCAGGACTAAAGGGAAGTGCATTGGTAGCATGGTATGATGACAGAAAATGCCAAGTGATATATTTGGGAGTTAGTTAGGCTAGATTGTGTGCCTACCTTTATTATATTGGATTGTGGTACCCAACTTACTTCTCACTCTTGGAAATCATCTCAAAAAGGGCTTGGCCCTAAGGTGAAGTTAAGTACACACCGCTTTACATCCTCAACCCGTTGGCCAGGCCGAGAGGTCGATTTAAACTTTGGAGGACATATCATGGTCTTGTGTGTTGGAATTCAAGGTTAATTTGGGTGATTATCTTCCACCCATTGAGTTTGCTTACAACAATAGCTTTCGTGCTAGAATTGGTATGACATCATTTGGGGCTTTATGTAGTAGAAGGTGTAGGTCTCTAGTGGGGTGGTTTGGGTTAGATGAAATGACTTCTAAAAGACTGGATTTATTGTTGGAAGGCTATGGAAAGAGTGAAATTGATTAGGGAAAGGTTGATGATGGTTTGGAATCATCAAAAGTCTTATTTGGATGTTAGAAAGAGGGATCTTGAGTTTCGCATTGGTGATTGGGTGGATGTGAAGATCTTACCAATGAAGAGTGTGTTGCATTAAAGCTAACTCCTTGATATGTAGGTCTTTACAAGATTGTAGAATGGAATAAGAATGTAGCTTATAGGTTGAATGTGCCTCAGGATTTGATTTCTATTCACCCGGTTTTCCATGTGTCTATGTTGAGGAAGTTGGTAAGTGATCCTTGTACTATTGTGCCTTTGAAAGGTGTTGATGTTGAGGAGAACCTGTCTTATGAAGTTTAGATTAGGATCTTTGATGGGCAAGTGAATAGGCTTCGTAACAGGGACCAATATGTTGAAAGTGCTACGTGAGAAGTGGAATCAAGTGCGATGAGATGATACCTCTATCCTTTACAATCTACTCAAGCCTATGGTATAAGATTCTACCTATTCCCAATAGTCCTAAATCTTTCAATCATGAGTTTCATGACTTGACATGCATATATGTGCACGAAAATGATTTTTATGATGTTTTGAATGATTTAAATACATTTTGAATAGAGTTTTAAAGACTTTATGATTTTCAAATGATGAACTGTGCATTGTACCTCATGTTTGAATGTTTCATGTCCTAAGTCAAGCCTTTCAGGCCTTGTTCTAGCACATTCAAAGACAAATGTTCCCAAGGGGGAGATGAGGTAAGGACCTAGACTTTGTATCACCTAAACAGAGCTTGGAAATTTGGTCCCAAAACATTTTGTACCAAGTTGACTCTTTGTAGAAGCCATCACGGTCTTTATAGTTCTTTATGGACTATGTGGAGCCTCCTTGATATGTCCCTAGGCCTTATGTGGGGTGTGAGATCCTTGGTGAGGCATTTAAGACCAAGGCATCCCACACTTGATCCCCACATGGACTGTGTGAGACCATATTGACCGTGTGGCGGTCCGTATGGTAGCCTTGGACTTGAGACTACATAGTTTTGAGCCTAAGTGTAGTGGTACGGTCATGTATAGTCCGTATTGGGTGGTATGACCCATATGGATTCTGGAGTGAAAATTTCCTAAGTATTGGATCACCATTTCGAAACTTTATCGTGATGAATTTTCTAAGTGAAGTTGTATAGAGCAGTACATGGTCTATACATCTTAGTACGGACCATAAGACCAACCATTGGGTACTTTCTTCAAATTTTTCTAAGTATAGAACCTTCAAGCTCAAGCTAAGCTCACTTTGAAGTCCTTAATTCAAGCTAATTTATATGGTTTAGGGCCAAGGAATTCCAAGTGAAGTTCGAAGGAATTCCATTGGCTATGCTTTTCAGAAGAAGCGATAAAATGGTCAAATTTAAATGTTCATTTCTCTTGCCACAAAATGAATTAGGTGGCCCATGACTTATCACGTTGGTCTCCTTCATCAATTAAAGTTCAAAGGAATTCCATTGGCTATGGTTTTCACAAGAACCGATAGAAGGGTAAAATTTAAATGATCATATCTCTTAGCACAAAATGAATTGGGTGTCCCATGAACTATCACATTGAAGAACTTTCAATTAGCTTTCTCATGCATTCTGTTTCACCTCAATCCGAGTTCGAATAAAGATGTTATGTCCATTTTCATAAAGCCTGTTTGTGCAGTGTTCTCTGAGAATTGACTAAGTAAAATCTCAATGGAGGGTTTCACGGTCTGCAAAACCTTGTACAGAGTGTGAGACCTCCTCACGGGACCCCTGCCAAGGAATGTTATTTTCCTTCATTAATGGTATTTTTGTAAGTGTGCTGGCTCCTAAGGGTCTTTTGTCACTTTTTATGCTATCTTAAGACCTCCAAATGACCCAAACTCTATTCCGCTCATTCAAATTCAACCCTACACTTATAATCATATCCAAACTCTCTCTTAAGAACTCTCTAAGACGAGCATTGAAGGATTGTCTTGAAGATTAAGGAAAAGGGTCTCTTCTTCATCAAAGTTCTTTAGATTTCTTTTTGAATCTTCTCTATTTGCTAAGGTATGTGGGTTTGATTCTTGGTGCCTTTCGACAAAGATGACCCAAACTCTTTCCAAGTGATTTTCATGAATCTTAACTTACTTTAAATATGGGTTTTCAATATTATGGTTTATCAAATTCAATTGATGTATGGTCTATGTTTAATTATTGATTTTAAAGTGATTTAAGCCTTAATATGATGAATTGCATTAATGTTATGAAGTTATGAAAGTGCATGTCCCCTATAAAGCATGAGTTGTGCATGGGTAATCTATGTTATATTTAAATATGAATTTTACTTATGTTTTTACTTGAATTTCATATTTTATAGTTGATTTAAGTTTAAATCTCAATTACCCATACTGATTTCATATCATTCATGGAATGTGCGTACACAACTATGGTTTCTATGAAGCTTATGAAGTGTCTCAAGACCCCATTATGTTTATGTATATGATTTTGATATGATTATGATTATGACAATAATGTGATCACATAAATGTCATAGATTGTGGCCCTTTGAGCAAATATGGGTGTTTACACCACTATGTAAAAGGAGCTATTTCTATGCCTAAAAAGTATTCATGAAGAATGTTTTGGTTTTTTTAGCTTATTATGCATGATTATGAAGAACGTGATTTGGCATTTAAACCTAAGAATGCATGTAAATAATTTGAAATTCATATGCCTCTTTTACAGGTATATGTGTGTATATGTGTGTGTGTGTGTGTGTGTGTGTGTGTGTGTGTGTGTGTGTGTGTGTGTGTGTGTGTGTGTGTTCTAGTGAGATGATGACCTAACACCAAGAGGACCTTGAGATTGAGGCTCAATCCGTTAGTTGAGGTATGACCCATTAGAAATGAATCTCATTGTCTTATAACTATGTGCCTAACATAGGTATGATTATGCCCTAAGGGGAAAGAATGTTATGGAGCTACCTTTGGCAAGTATGCCACCTCTTTATCCGTTTTGGGGTAGATGATGGAGTTTCAAGTTATAGTTCACTTGGTATTATGTCAGTTAATGTCCCATCCTCAATATATATGAAGTATTTTCACATTAATGCATCATGCACCCATGGCATATTGATATAATATTCTCTTGATATATCATTCTTTTAATGTATTTGTGCCCTTATCATCTAACATTGAACGCAGGTTTAATAAGTTCGTGTACACTTCATGCCAATGTATGTAGAACATTCAAACATACTAACGTATATTTTTACCTACTTAATCTAACCATGCAGGGACAGAAGATCACCTTCATCCTCCATACGACGACTACATTAAATCTTGAGATACTTGTTGTAGTGAGTCCTATCTTTCAAGGAAAAACCACCGTTGCTCTACCTATGACAATTTATTTATGCTATTTACTTTGAGGGTGAGCCCGGGATATGTCTTAGCCCTCATCCTAACTTATGACTTGAGGCATTGTTGTACATCTTGTAGACTTTTGCACGAATACATGCTATGTGTTGTATTTGGAGTTTATAATTATAGTTATCTATTGGATATGACTATTATGCATTGATTATGAGAATTATGATAAGTATGTATATTTTGATGTGCAAATCATACTTACCCGTCCTTTGTTCCTATGTGCTATAGCTATGTTAATCCATGTTAATCAATTATCCCTATGACATCCCCATAGCATTAGTCCTATTTTATCATCCCTTAGAACTAAGTGTTTACTATTTGTATATATGCTTCCGAACTAATGATGTGAATATGGATACTTGAGGCTTGTTTGGGGACTCTTGGCTTCCTATTCTCCATGTCACTTCTAGACCCTAGGTCCGGGTCGTTACTGTTTGTCATCGGCCTACATGTGTGATGTTTTACCCTTGTTCTACTTATTCATATGTGTCTACATATTTCTCTGATGGGTTTTACTTAATATGTGATCATATGTTTATGCTTGTATAGGTTTCTCCCTTGGTAGGATAACCTTTAGTGGTGGATCGGGTATATCGATCCTATCTCATGTCTTTGGTTGGCTATGATACTTAGGTGGGAATGATTATTCTTGAATGTTAATACTACTATCTTCCCAACTTAATAAACAATTTTGTATATTATTTATATTTTTATATTACATTTATTTAACTATATTATATTATATTGTAGTAGGTTTACCCACCCTTGTGCGCAATTATGACTCTATCTACGTTATTCTGGACCATTTGACTAAGTCTACTCACTTTGTTCCGGTCAATGTTGGTACGCAATGGTGAAGTTAGCTCATCTATATATTAGTTAGATTGTGAGACATAATGGCGTAACCATTTCTATATTGTCTGATGAAGGTTCTTTATTCAATTTCCACTTCTGGAAGAACCTACAACATGGTTCGGGCACTCAGTTAGACTTGAGTATCACATTTCATCCTTAAATAGATGGGCAGTCTAAGTGAACTATTCAAATTCTAGAGGGTATGCTCTGGCAATGTGTTGTTCACTCCGGTGGCCAATGGGAGCATCATTTACCCTTGGCGTAGTTTGCTTATAGCAACACTTATTATTCTAGCATCCAAACTGCTCCTTTTATGGCCTTGTATGGCTTGAGATGTAGATCACCCATATGTCATGAGTGGTGAATTAACACTCTTTTAGGACTTAACAAAAAAGTGTCCTTAATGCCTTGTTTAATGCTATGAACTAATAAAAACTGATGTTTTATAGCCAAAGATATGGCTAGGGAGCACTTCAGACAAAAACATGGTAACGAGGTCACAATTTAGTAAGAATTGAGGAATTAGACACTAACAATCGCAGAAGACACTTGGTAACTCATCAAAGTGAACCTGACCTCGCCAAACACCTCATAGGGAACCTGATCAGCACTGGAAAAAATTCTTGTTAAAAAAAATGTCAGTTGTTGAGTTTCTTGGAGAACTCACTGTTACTTACCATAAGATTCAAAAAACAAGACCTCATGCATTGCTGAAAAGGCACAGTGAAGACACAATTTGGGATTTTGCAACCTGGTTGGCGATGTCACAAATACTCGTAGAAAGTTTAGAAACAAAAGGCATGCACACTGTTGAAATGGTGATAGAAAATCCTGACTTGGCAATGTGTAAACCATGTTGGCAAGCTCGATCAAGATCGCCAATTGAAACCTACATAAAACAATAAAAGAAAGCATTTAGAGAGCAAGAGGACACGTATGCGACTCGCTAACGTTGTTGGAAAGCCTGACTAATGTCGTTTACATGAAATGGTGTAGCATCTTGTAACCTTTTTAGAAGAGTATAAAATGGCTTTTGGTGGGAGTTTTGAAAGAATCATCATTTTCTTTTTGTGGGGAATTCAACATCTACATTTTGGGGATTTTCAATAGCTCATTGTAGAGAAGAAGGTTTTTGCATTATTTTCTCTTATTTCTTCTTGATATTAGAAGCTTTTCAACTGATACAATGTAACCAAACTTATTTAATAAATTACCCATTTTGTATTCTATGATTGTCTAAAACCAGAATGTTTCTAGGGGAATAATATAGATTATTATTTGTTAATTGGTTGTGGGTGTTCAATCTTAACATATTGTTGATTTCTTATTGGTTTTATTATTTCACCATGTTTTCACTTATGAATTGAGGGTGCACACATGATTCTAGCTTAGGACCATCATGTATGCTTGAGAGGGTTGCATGAAGTGAGGTCAAATAATGAATAACCATTAATGTGTTGAGTTAATGAAATATCCTTAGAGATTGGGTTTTTTTTTTTGCTAGGGTTGAGGTTTTACATTAGGAAACCATAGCCTAAAATAAGAAAATTGTCATGTAATGTTGATGTTTAGTTTTAGAGAACCTTTATCAAACCTTAGACCCACTTACCCTACCCATGTATGTTCTATAATGTTTTAGAAATTTAAATACCCATGACAATTACTACTAATCAATCTATTTATCTTCCCTAGAAGCTACTTATTGTTAGGACCCGTATTTTGAAATTTTGGAATAATTGTGAAATTTAGGCAAATATTGGAAATTTCGAACAATTCGGGATTTAAGTGTTTCTTTAAAGGTTGAGATCAAGTGAATTTTTTTATATAATTATTCTTG
>JAOTQR010049866.1:0-14683 GCA_025774065.1 Solanum ossicruentum
GGTATTGTTGTTAATGGTTCTAAATCTTCATTGATTGATGAGGTAAGAGCAAAGCAAGATCTTGATCCCTCCTTCTTAGAATTGAAGTCCTTGGTGAAAGCGAGCAAGGTGGAGGTTTTCTCCCAAGGGGAAGATGGTGCCCTTAAGTACCAAGGTAGGTTGTGTGTACCTTGTGTTGACAACTTGGTGGAAAAGATCCTTGATGAAGCCCATAATTCTTTTTATTCTATTCACCCCAGTTCTACCAAATGTATAGAGATTTGAGAGACGTGTATTAGTAGGAAGGCATGAAGAAGGGTATTGCCAAATTTGTTTCCGGTTGTCATAGTTGTTACCAAGTTAGAGTCGGACATCAAAGGTCGGGTGGCCTAACCCAAGACCTACAGATTTCTACTTGGAAGTGGGAGGTAATTAATATGGATTTTTGTGGTTGGGTTACCCAAGAATAGAAAGGATTTTGATTACATTCGGGTTGTGGATGATAGGATGACAAAATCAGCTCATTTTCTACCAGTTAAGACTACTTATGGTGCGAATGAGTATGTTAAATTGTAAATTCATATGTTGGTGAGAATACTTGAGGATATGCTTAGGGCTTGTGTATTGGAGCGTAAGAGTAGTTGCGATGATCAACTTCCTTTGATTGGATTGCCTATAACAATAGCTATCATTCTAGCATCGGGATGGCTTCTTTGAGGCTCTCTATGGTAAGCATTGCAGATCACCAGATGGGTGGTTTGAAGTGGGAGAGATGACCTTGTTGGGTCCGAATCTGATTATGGAGGATATGGAGGAGGTGAGGTTGATTAGGAAAGGATGAAGTAGCTAAGGTCATCAAAAGTCATATGCCAGTGAGAGGAGAAGGGATCTTAGATTTAAAAATTGGTGATTGGGGGTAATTAAAGGGTTCTCTCACGAAAGGTGTAGTTTACCTTGGTAAATAGGGAGTTGGATTCATGGTTTGTGAGTCTTTATAGGGTGCTGAGGAAAGTTAGTGAGGTTGCATACAAATAGGAAGTGCCTTTGGATAAGGGTTTGGTTTGTCAGGTTCTTCATGTTTCTAGGATTGAGGAGGTGTATTGGTGATTCAAGCGTTATAGGACTCTTGAGGTCATGTACATTGTGGGGGATGAGCTATCCTATGAAGAGGTCGGTGGAGAAGTTGGGTGGATATGAGTAAAGGTTGATTTGTGAGAATGTAGTGTTTGCCAAGGCCTATTGGGAGAATCATCAAGTCAATAGTATCTCTCGAGCAGCCGATGTGGGCATGGAGGAGCAATATTCGTACCTTTTTCATTCAATTCAAGCTTATAATAACATGTTGGGTCCTTTTATGATTCCAAATCTTATGTTTCAGCCCCTATGTCATTGCATGCATTCATGTTTATGTTTATAATTTCATGGTGATTTTACACTTATAATGAGATTCTTGAAATGATGTTTATGTGCAATTGTCGCATCCTTATGTGGGATGAAATTATCATGTTGTGTCTCTCATATATGCTTCTTTGATATTCAGGGACGAATATTCCCAAGGGGGAGATATTGAAACGAGCCCAAAAAGTGTCCGAAATGTGCCTTAGAAGTGCCCAGAATTGTAATTTCCATATATCTAAGAATCCGTGCATTATTTCGAAAAATATCCAACTTCATATGCTTGTTCAGGGGGTCAAATTTAGGGGAAAAGGGTCAACCCCAATTTTAGACCAACCGTATCAAAATCCAAATTTTCAAAGTGAGCTCAGAAACAGTATTCCTGCGCATTCTTAATGCTACGCGCCCATGTACAATTTACTATTCAATTTTGAGTTTCGGTCTAAGACTTTTAAGTCTTGGGCCTAAGTGTTCCCATAGGTGAAAATACCTATACTTAGCCTTATTTCACCCTTATATCATTCAAGACAATCCCCAATACTCACTCAAACACTTACTTTTATATTTCTCTCAAGATTCAAGTGCCAAAATCCTCTCCGGATCTTAAGGATTTCACTCAAGCTTCAAGTCTCCTTTTACTTAAATTTGCACGTTTTGAAGATAATTTACTCATAGGTCTTATTTGTAATGAAAATCACTGCATACTATGTTGGGGTTTATGAAATTGTGATTGTTTTGCTATGTTTTGAGCTATGAAACCAAGATCTATTGTAAGATTTAATGAAGGGACTTGATGTATATTGCTTAAGGATGTTACCAAGTATCTATTGAAGGTTTCACATTGAATTCTGTAGTATGATTTCACTCTTGAATTGCATGGTTTACACTAGCACTATACACCCTCTAAGTGTTTGATAAAATGTCTGGTTATGGTTTCTTGAGGTATTGAAGGTCCGATGCATGTCTTATGAGTTGAATGACTATTGATGATGAAATGATGATGACATGAATGAATGTATATATATGGTATCCTATATATAGTGTTGAAATGCAACCATGCCTTACTTGGGGGTCGCACCCCTGGTAACCTTGTCAAGGGGTTCCTACCTTGACAACCTATCAGGGGGTTTGTACTCCGGCACCATGGGTGGTAGGGTGCAACTATCCATCAACCTTATTGGGGTTTAATACCCATCAAGCTATAGAGGGGTTTGTACTCTAGAACCACGGATGATAGGGTGCAACGATCCACCAACCTATCAAGGGGTTTGTACTCCGGCATCACGGGTGGTAGGGTACGATGATCCACCAACCTATTGATGGGGCTTGTACCTCAATCACCAAGGGTGGTAGGGTGTGACAATCCACCAGTAGTTTAATGGTCTTTTCTTACATATATGTTATGTCCTATGTAAGCTTGTTTTACTTAAGCATTAATCATACATGACATATTATTACTATGCTAGCTATTGTTTATCTCTATCCATTTTGACTATGATGTCTACCTCTTGTTGCCTTGCATCCTACATACTTAGTACATTCAAACGTATTAACACATACTCCTATATGATGTCACCATGTAGGAACCAGAACACCGCTTGATCATCCTCCTCCACGTGGCTAGTTCAATTGTCCTATAAGCTTGTTGGTGAGTCCTCCATTTTGGGGACGTTGTTTATGATCTCTTGCTATGTGTTAAGACTATCTTTCTTTTGGTTATGTCTTGACTATAAGGATGAGCTCGGTTACTTGTCTTTGCCCCCGCACTTATCTGTAGTAGAGGTATTGTTGGACATGTTATGTATCTATGCTTAAGCCTTGACTCTCTTGTTTTCTTGATGTTACGTTATGGAAGTTTACCCATAGTCCCAATTTCCCTTTTATGCTTTCCTATTATTATCATTTTAATTGCTTCTAGGATCAAGGATGTGTAATGATATGCTACGAGGCTTGTTTGGGGTCCCTTCGGTTCTCATTCGCCGGTCACATCTAGGGCCTCGACTTGGGTTGTGACATAGAGCTTGTGTTTTGGAGTTTAAGGGTTGTTGGGATGATCATCTTCCATTGATTGAGTTTGATTATAATAATTGTTATCATTCTAGCATTGGTATGGCTCCTTATGAGTCTCTCTATGGTAGACATTATAGGTCCTTGGTTGGATGGTTCGAGGTAGGGGAAATGTCTTTGTTGGGTCCGGATCTGATTATGGAGGCTATAGAGAAGGTAAGGTTGATTAGGGAAAGGTTGAAAACAGCCCAAAGTCATCAACAGTCCTATGCCGACGTGAGGAGAAGGGATCTTGAATTTAAAGTTAGTGATTGGGTCTATTTGAAGGTTTCACCCATAAAGGGTATGGTTCATTTTGGTAAAAAGAGTAAATTGAGTCCAAGATTTATGGGTCCTTATAGGGTGTTGAGGAAGATTGGTGAGGTGGCCTATGAATTGAAGTTGCCTATTAAAATGGACTAGGTCCATCCGGTCTTCCATATGTCTATGTTGAGGAAGTGTGTGGGTGACCCAAATGCCATTGTACCTTTGGATATTGTGGGTGTTGTTGAAGACAATTTGACTTATGAGGAGGTTCTGGTAGAAATCTTGGATAAGTAAGTGAAGAGGTTGAGGAATAAGGAGGTAGTTTCTGTCAAGGTTCTTTGAAAAAACCAACAAGTTGAAATTGTCATATGAGAAGCCAAGGAGGACATGCAAAAGTGATATCCCTATCTCTTTCATTCTACTCAAGCCTTAGGTACTAATTCAAAGTCCCCTATGTGATTTCAAGTGAAACGACCCCAAAAAGTGCTTGAAAACGTGCCTCGAAAGTACCCAAATTGATAATTTCCATATATCACAAAATCCATGCGTGATATCGAAAATGACATCATATTCTTGTTCAGAGGGCAAAATTGAGTGGGAAATGGGTGTAACCCCAATTTTAGAGCAACTGTAGCAAAGTTTGATTTTTCCAAGTTTGCACAAAACAATAAGGGTGCATGATGGTTCTGCGACACGGACCCTTCATGGACCAGTGTATTTGCCTGCTAGTTTTTTTTTCAAATTCAGCCTAAGTTAATTGGGGTCTTGGGCCTAAGCCTTCCTATGTGTAAAAATGCCTATACTTAGTCATTTTTAACCCTATATCATTCAAGACATTCCCCAAAAGCCTCTCTAACACTTAGCCAAATATTTCATCCAAAGTCAAGTATCCCAAACTCATTTCGGATCTCAAGAAACTCATTCAAGCTTCAAGCTCTCGTTCAATCTAATTCAAGTTTATTCATGCCATTTAAGACAACCACGGGTCCCCTAAATCAAGTCAAGTTCAAAGGAATTTCCGTTGGCTAAGTTTTGCACAAGTACCAATAGGAGAGTCAACTTTAAAGGGGCATATCACTTAGCAAATAACAAACTAGTTAGCCCATGACCTACCAAATTAAATCTCTTTGAATGAGTTTTCCAAGGCACTTGGTTTTACCTTATTTAGAGTTCGGATGAAGAATTTAGGCCCGTTTACGTAGAACTCATATGTGTAGGGGTATATATGAGTTTTTACCAAATTTCATTTTATTAATAGCTCCGTAAATTTAGTTATTTCTATTGGTCTTTTGGGGTTTTCTATGGTATCTTAACACTTCCTAAAGACCTAAACCCTACTCCTAAAGTTCAAATTCAATCCTCCTAATTGGAATACACTCTCAAATTCTCCCAAGAGCCTCTACCAAATCCCAATAAGTTTTCAAGGAAAATCAGGAACAAGTTGTGGACTTCAAGACCCTATTCCAAGCTTCAAGTCTTTCTCAACTCAATTTCAAGAAAATCAAGGTCTAAGATATGTGGGTTTCATTCATGGGTTCCTTTCACCCATGAAACCCAATCTTTCTTTTATGAAAATTGCATGATTTCTAGTTGTATTTCTTATGGGTATCTATTATTATGAAATATGAGCATAAAATACATTCGGGTTTTGTCAAATATAGTTGATTATGCATAAATATCTATTTTGAGCTTATACTATGAAGTGATCTATGTCTATTGAGACTATACATGATCCAAGCTTTGAAATCTATGAACAATTTTGAAGTTTGATATGATTTACAAGATACCCATAATGTGGTTTTACCACTATGTTGGTGGGCATGATTTTATGACTCATTGACTTCACTATTTCATGATATATATACTCTTACATGTTTTGAGCTATGAATCTATTAACCATTATGGGATTTGATAAAGGATTTTGATGTACATTGCTTGAGGGTGTTACCAAGTATTAATGGATGGTTTTACATTGAATTTTCTTGTATGATTTCACTCTTGAATTGCATGATTATACACTAGCACTACACACCCTCCAAGTGTTTGATAAAATGTCTGGATTATGTATCTTGATTTATTGAAGCCCTAATGCGTGGCAGATGAGTTGAATGACCTTATGATGATGAAAGGAATGTATATCTATGGTATTTTTCTCTATAGTGTTGTGAGATGACCACTTGATGGAGGGTGTGATGTTCATTAACCTAATTGAGGGGTTGATACCTCATTAACCTAATTGAGGGGTTGATACCTCATTAACCTAATTGAGGGGTTGATACCTCAATCACTGATGATGGAAGGTGGTACATTCGATAACCAAGTTAAGGGATTGATACCTTATTAACCTAATTGAGGGGTTGATACCTCAATCACCTAGGATGGAAGGTGGTACATTCGATAACCAAGTTGAGGGGTTAGTACCTCAATCACCTAGGATGGGAGGTGGTAAACCCATTAGCCAAATGATGATCTCTTTCTACACATGTAATGTGTTCTATATAAGCATGTTTTTACTACAAGAATCATTCGTACATGCCATATTGTTACTATGTTATCTATTGCCTAAGTTCATACATTTCGATTACGTTGCCTATCTCTTGTTGCATTGCATCCTACATACTTAGTACATTCAAACATACTAACGCATACTCTATGCCTACACGATATTACCATGTAGGAACCAGAGCTCCATTTGGTCATCCTCCTCCACGTGGCTAGTAGTTCCTATTTAAGCTAGTTGGTAAGTCATCCATTCCAAGGACAATGTCTTCTTATGTTATGTATTAAAGATTCTCTTTCTTTATAATATGCTTTGACTATGAGTGTGAGCCCGGTTGCTTGCACACTCCCGGTTGCTTGTCTTGGCACCCGCTAAGTTTTATGTCTAGAGGTGTTGTTGGACAAGTTATGTATTATGCTTGAGCTTTGACTCATCTATGTTGTCTAAGTATTAAACTCTCTCTCCCTTAGTCCCAATTTCCCCTATTTATGTTTTCTCTTGTTTTTTATTCTTGCTTCCGCGACCAAGGATGTGAAATGATATGCTAAGAGGCTTGTTTGAGGTCCCTTCAGGTTCCCCATTCGCCGGTCACATCCAGGCCCTAGGTCCGGCTCGCGACATCAAATCTTATGTATCAGCCTTTATGTCATTTGCATGCATTCATGTTTATGTTGACAAGTTCATGGTGATTTTGAAACTTATGTTGAGATTTTTGTAAACGATGTTTAAGTGCATTATTGCATTCTTGTTGGGGTTGATCTCTTCATGAATATCCTTCTTATATATGTTTATTTGAAATTTGAGGATGAATGTTTCCAAGGAGGGGATGTTGAGACTACCCCAAAAGTGCCCAAAAATATTCCTCGGGAGTGTTCATAATCGTAAGTACTATATATCTTAAAATTCATGCGTCATATCAAAAATCCGACTTCATATTCGTGATCAGGGGGAGTATTGAGTGGGAAATAGGTCTTACCCCAATTTCAGAGCAACAGTATCAAAATTTTGTTTTCCAAAAAAATATGATTTCCAGAGACGATCCTCGCCCCTGGCGTAACGCGGCCAGGGTGCGAATCAATGTTATTTTTTGTCAATTTTCGGTTGTTCGGTCCAAGGCCTTTGGGTTTTGGGACTAAGCCTTTTATGAATAAAAACATCTATACTTAGTCATTTTTCAACCTCATACCATACAAGACATTCCCCAAAACCTTCTCAAACACTTAGACAAATATTTCACTCAAATCAAGGGTCCCAAACTCATTCCGGATCTTAAGGAATTCACTCAAGCTTCAAGTTCTCATCTCAATCTTCATCAATGAATTCTCCAAAGTTGAGGTATGTGGATTACAGCCGTTGGGTCCCTCCACCCTTGGTGCCCTAGCTTTCTTTTGACATAAATTGCATCTTTCTGAGTTGATTTACATATGGGTCTTCTTATTATGAATTTGACTATGAATTATATTGAAGTTTCGTAAAAGGGTGACTGTTTAAGCATGTTTTGAGCTATGAATCTAGCATCTATTTAGAGAATTGATGAAGGATTTCAATGTATATTGCATGTGGGTATTACCAAGTGTTGATGGATTGATTTACTTCAAGTTTTCTTGCAAGATTTTATCTTGAATTACATGATTTTACACTAGCATTACACACCCGCTAAGCGTTTGATAAAATTTCCGATTTTGGATTCTTGAGCTATTAATGATTTATTGCATGACCTATGACTTGAATAACTTTATGATGATGAAAGGAAGGTATATATGTGTTGATTTCATGAAAAGTATCTATGGTGTTACAAGTTGACCGCACCTTGTTGAGGGGATGTTATACCTCAATCACTATGGATGGTAGGGTGTGACAACTATCAACCAATTTGAGGGGTGAATACCTTAAATACCATGGATGGTAGGGTGTGACAACCATAAACCAATTGAGGGGTTGATACCTCAATCACCATGGATGGTAGGGTGTGACAACTATCAATCAATTGGGGGGAAGGGGGGTTGATACCTCAATCACCATGGATGGTAGGGTGTGACAACCATCAACCAATTGAGTGGTTGATACCTCAATCACCTCTCCAAGGGGGTGGTAGGCCTTGGACTCCATAATGATGGTCTCTTACTACACTTGTCATAGGTTCTACATAAGCATATTTTACTCTAAGCATCATTCATGCATGTCATGTTGCTAATATACTATCTCTTGCTTACGATTATGCATTTTGATTATGTTGCATATCTCTTGTTGCATTGCATCTTACATACTTAGTATATCCAAATATACTAATGCATACTCTATGCCTACATGATGTTACCATGTAGGAATCAGAGCTCCTCACGATCATCCTACTCGCGGCTAGTTTTGATATCTTGAAGACAGCTTGTGGTGAGTCCTCAAGTTCGAGGACATTAGCCTATCTCTCTCTTGCTTATGTTATTTCCTTATGATGAACACTTTGATACTGAAAGGGTAAGCCCGGAAAGTTTGTCTTGGCCCCCGCCAAATCTATGTTAGAGGTGTTGTTTGAGAAGTGATGTAATTACGTTTGAGCCTTGACTCTTTATGATTCATGCTATTAAACTCTTCTCTTAGTCTCTATCTTTAGTTATATTCTCTTGATGTTGTTTACTTTGCTTCCGCTACCAAGGATGTGCGAATAATATGCTAAGAAGCTTGTTTAGAGACCCTACGAGTTCCCATTCGTCGTGTCACGTCTAGGCCCTAAGCTTGGGTCATGACAATTAGCTTTGTTGAGATTATAATACACACTCATATCATAATCTTTAAGGAGCTCTAACCACCTTCTTTGACTTGAGATAAGATCTCTCTGTGTGAACTTGTTTTGGAGACTGTTGCGGTCAGTATACATATCAACGTGAACCCCATACAAGTAGTGACGCCAAATTTTCAAAGAAAACACCACGGCCGCCAATTCAAGATCATGGGTGGGATAATTTCATTGATGCACCTTAAGTTGTCTAGAGGAATATGCTATCACCTTGCCATTTTGCATCAAAACATACCCCAAACAAATTCTTGAGGCAGAGCAATATACCACAAACCCTTCCAACACTTCTGGTAGAGCCAAGATATGAGCGGAGACAAGCTTATCCTTCAATGTTTGAAAACTCATTTCACATTTATTGGTCCAAACAAATTTTGCCTTTTTTGGGGTCAACTTTGTCATAGGAAAAGCAATAGAAGAAAAATCATTCACAAACCTTCGATAGTAACCCACCAAACCCAAGAAACTTCTAATATCCGATGGAGTCAAGGGTCTAGGTCAATTTCTTATCACCTCTGCCTTCTTAGGATCCACCTTAATGCCATCACCCGCCACAACATGCCCTAGAAAAACAACCTCTTTCAACCAAAATTCACACTTTTTATATTAGCAAACAACCTCTCATCCCTCAGGATTTGCAACACTACCCTCAAGTGGTTCACATGCTTTTCCTCACTCCGAGAATAATTCAATATATCATTAACAAAGGCCACCACAAACATGTCAAGGTAGGGTTTAAAGACCTTATTCATGAGATCCATAAATATAGTTAATGCATTAGTCAACCAAAGGACATAACCACAAACTCAAAGTGTCCATACCTAGTCCGAAAAGCCATCTTGGGAATACCACACTACCTCACCTTCATTTGGTGGTATTCGGATCGAAGATCAATCTTTGAAATATGACTAGCCCCTTGTAGTTGATCAAAAAGGTCATCAATTCTTGTTAGAGGGTACTTGTTCTTTATGGTAACCCTAGTAAGTTGTCGGTAATCAATGGACATTCTAAGAGAACCATCTTTTTTCTTCTTAAATAACACCAGCGTACCCCAAGGCGAGTTACTAGGCCTTACGAATCCCTTCTCCAACAAATCCCTCAATTGATCCTTTAACTTCTTCAATTCCACCGGTGCCATATGGTAAGGGGGAATGAAAATGGGTTATGTATCATGAAGGAGTTTTATACCAAAGTATATTTTTCTTTCCGCAGGGAAACCAGGAAGCTCATAGGGAAAAACATCAAGAAACTCATTGACCACCGGAACTGACTCGATAAGAAGGACTTTGGACTCATCATCCCGAACCTTCACAAGATGATAAAGGCAACCCTTAGAAATCAACTTTTAGTCTTTAATACAAGAAATGAATCTCCCCTTGATCACCACATCATGACTTTCCCACTCAAGGATGGGATCATTAGGGAATTGGAATTTAACCTTACGGCATCTACAATCAATGGAGGCATAATATGCATTTAACCAATCCATCCCAAGAATGATATCAAAATCCACCATATCTAATTCAACAAAATCACAAGGCAAGACTTTATGCAATATGAACACAGGACAATTTCTATACTCTCTTTTAGCAACAGTGGACTAGCCAATAGGGGTTGACACTTCATAAGTTTCACACAACGATTCGAGATTTACATGAAGATTTTTGACAACAAAAGGAGTAATGAAAGAAAGAGTGGCACCCGGATCTATCAATGCATACACATCATAATAAAAACCTTTAACATACCGGTGAAGCACCATGCCAAGTCTAGTAACCCATAAAGGGGTATGGTTGAGATCGTCGATGGCAATCCTCCAAATTCTTTGTAGCCCATGGATAATGTCTTAACTTGTGATCCTATGCACCACACTTAAAACATGCACTCGAACCGACTAAACAATCTCCCGAATGGTACCTTCCACACTTGTTGCACGTAAGAGAAGCTTGAACACCAAGACTTTTGCCCCTCCTTTGAGCATATGGAAAATCAACAACCTTGTGGCCCGTCTAGCCATACCAAAAGCATGCACCTATGTTCCTCACCAACATGTGCCACTATGATTTCTCCCACATTTTGGGCACCTAGGATGGGTCGCCCCACCCTTTTCCACCTGGCTTAGCATATGGAAGCCTAATTTCAATTTGAGCCCTTCTTCTCCCTTCTCTTGAGGTCATCGAGCAATCTCTCATCTCATGCCCAACACCCCCACACTTGAAACAACCTTCGGTGCCCACCAAACACCATTCTTGATGCTTCTTGCCATACCCTTGACAAGTGGCAAAAGGTATCCTTTTCTCCTTGTACTTGGGAACCAATAGACTAATTGAAGATAAGTCACCATCAACTCAAACCCTCTTAGCCTTCCTCACCCTCTTCTTGTCCCTTGAAGTCTCGAGGGTACCCACTTGTTGATTGAGTTGAGTGGTTACAACCTTGACCAATAGCCGTAGAGCATTATGAACCTCTGCATTTGACATGTCATAATTGGGAAGTTGACCTTATGGTTACCATTATGTCCACCATTCTGAATAGCTTGACATATATTCTAAAACGTATTGGTCAGGAATCAGTAATAAGCCATAGGGGACTTAGCTCCACCGCACGACATAGATCATGAAGAAGTGAATCATTCCTAAAACGCCTCATAGCCTCTTATTCATAGTTGTGGCATACTTCACAACCATGAATAAGACTCTGATCGACGTGGTGTATTGGATTTCCGAGGACAAATAACAACCTAGTATGTTGATACCAAGCTTATCACGACCCAAACCTAGGGCCTAGCGTGACACAACTAATGAGGAACCCAAAGGGAATCCAAACAAGCCTCTTAACATATCATTAACATGATGAATGAGGAAAAGCCTCTTAACATATTCTTCATACTACGAATGACGAACCTGAAGGGACCCCAAACAAGCCTCTTAACATATCATTCACACATCCTTGGTCATGGAAGCAAATAAGCATCAACAACAGATAATATTGAAGGGAAGTGGGACTAAGAGAAGTCTTTGATTATCACAAAAACATAAAAGAGTCAAGCTCATAGAACAAATACATTATAGTACCCAATAACACCTCTAACTTGGAATAGAGCGGGAGCTAAGACACTTCTCGGGCTCACCCTCATAACAATAAATATTCAACATAAGAAGGAGTCTCAACATAACATGAAGTAAACAGATATTGTCCTCAAAATTCAGGACTCACCAAAGCATTCTCCAAGAATCGAGCTAGCCACATGGAGGAGGATGATAAAAAGGAGTTTAAGTTCCTACATGGTGATATCATGTAGGCATAGAATATGCTATAATACATTTGAATGTGCTAAGTATGCGGGATGCAATGTAATAAAGATATAAGCCAATATATTCAAAATGCATAATCATACAATGGATATATAATCTCAACATGGCATGCATGATCAATGCTTGTAGTAAAACATGCTTATAAAATATTCAACTTGCATAGTACATAATACATGTGTGGGAAGAAACCTTAATCGACATAGACCAAGCGAGCTACTACTTGGAATCTAAGGCATGTCACCCCTTTAGTATGGTGATCAAGGCATGTCACCCCCTCGACAAGGTGATCTAGGCATGTGACCCCCTCGATAAAGTGTGGTCTACTTACCAAGTTAAACTATGTATGATAATATGAATAATCCGAGGCATGTCACCCCCCAACAAGGTGATCGAGGCATGTCACCCTCGGGACAAGGTGTGGTGTAACTAGATGGATACACTAGAAACCATAAGAGGGATATTATGTAATCCTACGTGGCACATAGTTTAGAGACTAAAGACTTTCTATAAGGACTCCTTGAGTCAAGCCACCATCTTAAGCCTCAATCGATGCTAAGTCAAATCCCATGGGATACTTGAAATAATCATAACTTGAATAACTT
Organism: Solanum ossicruentum; assembly: GCA_025774065.1. Classification (NCBI taxonomy): domain Eukaryota; kingdom Viridiplantae; phylum Streptophyta; class Magnoliopsida; order Solanales; family Solanaceae; genus Solanum; species Solanum ossicruentum. The sequence goes on from JAOTQR010049866.1 coordinate 12,892, forward strand.
GTAAGAAACATGATAACATTACATAAGTAGCTCATAAACACGCTTGATGTCTATTAGTGAGCCTACTTGAATATGAGAATAGATAATAATCATACATGATCCCTTGCTTTAACATGAATAGCTCACAAGAGGTAAAAATCTTGGAATAGAGCTCAACTTGATATTTGCATAATCATAGATACTTTTTATTAAATCAATAAATGCTTGAAAGCCATTAATCATCATGAAGTCACTTGACTTATAAATCATCTAATAGATCATCAATAACTTGAGAATTCTTGTCATGTCATTTTATCAAACACATGGTGGGTTCATGATACTTGTTCAAAATCATGCAATTCATGAGTGAATTATATGAGTGAACTCAATGCAAATCAACCTACCAATATGTAGTAAAACCTTCATGTAGGGTACCTTGAAATCCATCACCAAAAGCTTATAATAGTTCATAGTTTCATAGCTCAAAACATGCATAGTTTCAATGGATAAAAGCAATTCATGGAACATGCTTGAAATAGACATTCATGCACAATCAATCAATACTTATCAAAACTCCAACACGATTTATGCTCATATTCATAATAAGAGATACCCATAAGTAATACAACTTGGAAACATACAATTTTCTTAAAAGAGAAAGTTGGGCTCCATGGGTGAAAGGACCAATGGATGAAGACCCACATACCTTAAACCTTGAATTCCTTGAGCTGAACTTGAAGTAGACTTAGAGCTTGAAATAAGTCCTTGAGTCAAAAAATTGAGTTTGCAATCCTTAGATTTGAATAAGAGAATTGATAGAATCTTATAGAGGTTTTAGAGAGGGTTATGTGACCTATATAGTTGAAAAATGGCTAATTGTGGGAGATTTCACGTTCAAATGGGCATGGGGCTATAAATCCAATGCCTTTGGGAGAAATAAGAAAGCCAAGGAAAATAATACACTGGTCCGTGCCTCTAGCGAATCGCGGACCACACGCAGACTTGGAATTACATAGTGGCGCACCCTGGGCGCGGACATCCACTTGAGATCGTAAAATTAGCGAAAATTATTTTTTGCTACAGGTCTTCCAAAATCTGAGTTATACTCATTTCCCTTTCAATTTTACCCCCTGATCGAGAATATGAAGTTGAATTTTTGAAATCATGCACGAATTTTGAGATATATGGAAATTACGTTCACGGGGCATTTCGAAGCACGTGAGGGGTGTTTCACCAATATATTCACAATGTATAATCATAATTAATGAATATATAATCTTAATATGGCATGCATGATCAATTCTTTTAAATAAACATGCTTGTAAAATATTTAACTTACATAATATATCATATATATGTGGGAAGATACCTCAACCAACATAAACCAAGCAGCTACAACTTGGAATCCAAGGCTTGACACTCCATCGGTATAGGTGACCGCATGACACCCCCCGATGAAATGTTGTCTACTTGCCAAGAGAAACCAAACAAGATAAATATGATAATATGCACTAGATGGATCTACTAGTATAGCAAGGTTAATAAATAATCTGATGGTGGAACATAGTTTAGAGACTAAAGACTTTATATAAGGATCCCTTGGGTCGAGCCCCTATCTTAAACCTCAGTCGGTGCTAAGTCTAATCCCACAGAATACTTGAAATAATCATAACTTTAATAACTTGTAAGAAACATGATAACATACATGAGTAGCTCTTAAACATGCTTGACCTCTACTAGTGAGCCTAAGTTGAACATGAGAGTAGATAATAATCATGCATGGGTTCATGATACTTGTTCAAAATCATGCAAC
>JAOTQR010049898.1:0-14682 GCA_025774065.1 Solanum ossicruentum
AGGAACTTATAATATATATATATATATATATATATATATATATATATATATATATATATGAGTTTTTTCTTTCATTACAAACAATTAGATTTATATTGATAATATTTGAGAGAGTTCTTTTGAACCTTTATGACTTGTTTTTTGAGAATTTATCTTTAGACTTTTACTAGTTCATAGTTTGAGAAGTAATTTCTTAATGTGATATCTTTGATTTCATTTTGGTATACTTTAGAAGATTATTAGTTTACATACTAATTATAGTCTTTAGTTACCCATAAAACAGTCAAGATTCGAGTCTATCGTTTTGATTTGTTTTCTCAAGTAAAGGTGTTAGATTTCTTCTATAAATCATTATGTTGTTACTTGGATCTTGTCAAGGCCGTAGAATATCAATTCTTTGGAAATTATTGGATCTTTCCTTTGAATTTCCCATATCTTTAATTAGTTTTTCTATTTAATTTTTGTTGCTTCCACAGTCTAGTATTTACTCCATATTAGTGTTTCTTTTAACCCCGATTCTATCAAGTGCTATCAGAGCAGTTCCATCAAGATTTATTTGTTGGTAAATCTTGGGATTGCTCAAATATAAAGAAAAAAGTTTTAAAAAAGTTAAAATAAATAAAAGTTTAAATAAAGGAGATAACTTGTTCTCCAAGAAATCAATTTACTTACCCTCAAAATCTTGCATTACGTGTTTCCAAACAAAAATGAATTAAGAAGAGGGGATTCTCAATCTTTGAGGAAGAGAAATTTTTTTATTATTCTTATATAATTCTAAGTAAGTTCCATTTTATTTGTGTTTTGTTTCAACTAAATACTACTTGTTCTGGAACTAGTTCTTTACTTTCTTTTGTGTGCCAAAAAATCTATACTTTATTGCTAAGAACATGATACTTGTTTGGGCTTAATTATAAATCTACAAAGTACTTGTTCAAAGGTTATTTGAGGGTTAAAAGGCAAGTGTGGGTGACGGTTAAAGTGGGTAAAAACCATATTAAGTGTGCGATTCTTGATAATTTTTATTAAGATGTCTAATTCAGGTGGTTTTAAGGAAAGGACTTGTTTAGGATCCGAGATCAAAGGAAGGAATAGCTTCACCCTTCAAGCTATGCACCGACAATTCTACAGATGGAATCTTCAATTTCAATATACGAGAAATATGATTACAGAGCAAATTGAGACCATTACTGTAATTAGGAGGGAGAATAATATTATACTACCCAATAATGTTAGACCCCATGTTAGAAGAAATGTACCCCATGTCCCTTTTGTAAATCCTGAATATGATAATGATGAATTAAATCTAGAAAGAAGAGATAGGAAGGGACAAAGAGGTAGGATAGAAGATGATAATAAAAGTAGTATAAAAATGAAGATGCCATCTTTCAAGGGGACAAGAGACCCGGACTTGTAATTTGATTAGAAGAGACGGGTTGAAGCCATCTTTGATTGTCATAACTACTCTGAGGATAAGAAAGTTAAACTTGTTATTGTTGAGTTTTTTGATTATGCTACTTCTTAGTAGATAAAGCTTGCTAGGGACAGATTGCAAAATGAGCTACCACCTATCACTACATGGGCAAAGATAAAGAGGGTGATGAGCAAAAGGTTCATGCCATCATATTTTCAAAGAGATCTACAATCATGCCCTCAATATCTGAAGCAAGGTTCCATGTCTGTCAAGACTTGAACCTAGGATCTAATTGTGACATAGCAAATCGGAACTCGAGAGTCCCCAAACAAGCCTCAAAGTATCTATATTCACATCATCAGTTCAGAAGAGTATTGAAGAAAGTAATCATATAGGTTTAAGGAATGGGAAAGTAGGACACACTGTTATGACCCAAGCCTAGGGCCTAGACATGATACGACACATTGGAATCCGAGGGAGTCCCAAGCAAGCCTCTTAACATATCATTACACATTCTTGGACGCGAAAGAAATAGAATACAATAAGAAGTAGAAAATTTGGACAACCGAGGCTAAGGGAAACCCTTTCATATCATAGACATCAAGAACAAGAGAGTCAAGGCCCATAACATAGATACATACCATGTCCAACAACACTTTTACTACATAGATAAGAATGGAGGCCACGACAAGCAACCAGGCTCACCCTCATAGTCAATACATAACATAGAAGAAAAATAGTCTTAGTATATAACAAGAGATCATAAGCAATGTCCCCAGAATGGAGGATTCACCACAAGCTTGAAAGACAATTGTACTAGCCATGTGGAGGAAGAGGATGATCAAGTAGTGCTCAGATTCCTGCATGGTGACATCATGTAGGCATAAAGTATGCGTTAGTGTGTTTGACTGTACTAAGTATGTATATTACAATGCAACAAGTATGTATATTACAATGCAACAAGTGATAAGCACCATAAACAGATACATAGCATAGGCAATGAATAAGCTTATAGCAATATGGCATGTATCAATGATGCTTGAAGTAAAACCATGCTTATATAGATCATAATATGAGTGTAAGGAGTGACCATTCTTAGTAAAATCTAAGTCCTACCACCTCCTTGGAGAGTCGAATGACGTACAAACCCCTTCATGAAGTTGATGGAGTACAAACCCCCAATAAAGATTTATGGAGTACAAATCCTCATCAAGGTTGATGGGTACCACCTCTCAACAAGGTTACTTGGGCCTACCACCCCCCGAGCTACGCAATCGAGGTACCAACCCCTCAACAGGTTACCCAGGCCTACAAACCCCCAAGCTAGGCTTCGTAATCCCCAACACTATAGAGGTAATATATATATATATACACACACGCACATACAACTTTCATCATTATATACATACATTCCTTTTCATAATTATTTCATCTTCTTCCATCATCATTTCATTATCATATAGTCATTTAACTCATAAGACATGCATTGGACCTTCAATTCCTCAAGAACCCATAATCGAATATATTATCAAACACTTGGAGAGTGTGTAATGCTAGTGTAAAACCACTTAATTCAAGAATGTTATCATGCTGGAAAATTCAATGTAAAACCATCAGTAGATACTTGGTAACAACCTCAACCATTATACATCAAACCCTTCATCAAATCTTACCATAGATATTAGATTCATAGCTCAAAATATAGTAAAATAGTCACAATTTCATAAACCCCAACATAGTATACAGTAATTTTCATAATAAATGAGACCCATGAGCAAATCAACTTTAAATCATGGAATTTTTAAGAAAAGGAAGCTTGGGCATCATGGGTGAAAGAAACCCACATACCTTAGCTTTGGAGATGAACTTCATGAAGATTGGAGATGAGAGTTGAAGTTTGATTAAGAGCCTTAGAATCCAGATGAGTTTGAGGATTGAATTTAGGAGGTTAAATATTTTCTAAGTGTTTGAGTGTGTATTTTGGGATGTCTTGAATGATATGAGGGTTAAATAAAACTACGTATAGGAACTTTCATGCATGGGAACACTTAGGCCCAAGACACAAAATTCTTGGACCAAGATAGAAAACTGACCACAAAATTACACAGAAGCGCGCCCTTGGAGCATCAAGCCAGGGGCACGGATTGTCTCTGGAAATCACATTTTGGCAATTTTTAAATTTTTCTACGGTTGCTATTAAATTGGGATTAGACCCATTTTTCACTCAATTTAACCCCCTGAACAAGAATACGAAATTGAATTTTTGATATTGCGCACGAACTTTGAGATATATGGAAATTACGATTTCGGACACTTCCGAAGCACATTTTCGAGCACTTTTTGGGGTCATTTCAGCAATATCTCCCTTTTGGGAACATTTATCCCCGAATGTCAAAGAAACGTATATTAGAGATACAAACATGACCATTTCAATCCATTTAAAAGATGCAACAATGCACTTAAACATCATTTCAAAATTCTCATCATAAATGTGAACTTGTCAATTTAAACATGAATGCATGCAATGACATAGGGATAAACATAAGATGACATCATATAGAGGACTTAGATCAATACATTAGGCTTGAGAAGAGTGGAATAGGTAAGGATACAACTTTTGCATATCCGCTTCGGCCTCCCAAGTAGCACTTTCAACTTGTTGATTCCTCCAAAGGATCTTAATGGAAGTCATATCCTTGTTCTTTAACCTGTTCACTTGTCTATCCAAAGTCTAAACTGGAACCTCTTCATAGGTCAAATTGTCTTCAACAACACCCATAACATCTAGGGGAACACTAGCATTAGGGTCACCCACACACTTCCTCAACATGGAATATGAAAGACCAGATAAACCAGCTCCATCTCATTAGGCAAATCCAACTCGTAGAGCACCTTACCAATCCTTCTCATCACCCTATAAGGACCCACATATCTAGGCCTTAACTTTCCCTTCTTGCCAAAATGTACCACACCCTTCATGGGTGATATCTTCAAGTAGACCCAATCACCAACTTTGAATTTAAGATCCCTTCTCCTTATGTTAGCATAGGATTTTTGGCGACTTTGGATTGTAATCAAAATTTCTCTAATCATCTTAACCTTCTCAAGAGCCTTAATAACTAGACCTGGTCCCAACAAATCCACCTCTCCAACCTCAAACCACCCAATTAGTGATCTACAATGCCTTCCATAGAAAGCCTCAAAATGAGCCATTCCGATGCTAGAATGATAACTATTGTTATATGCAAACTCAATCAATGGAAGATGATCATCCCAACTACCCTTGAGCACAAATATATAAGTCCTAAGCATATTGTCAAGTGTTTGGCTAGTACTTTTGGCTTGGCCATCTGTTTGAGGGTGAAAGGTCGTACTAAGCTTAACTTTTGTACCAAGACCCCTTTAAAAAGACTCTAAATCCAACTCACGTACCACTTGAATCTCTGAAAGTGTGAACTGAATTGTACCCCACGATCCGATATGATGGACAAAAGGACTCTATGCAACCTTACAAATTCATGGTTGTATAATCTAGCTTATTCTTCAGCCCCATATGTGGTCTTAACAGGTATAAAGTGAGCCGATTTTGTCATCCTATCAACCACAACCCAAATGGAATCAAAACCTTTTCTAGTCTTGGGAAAGCTAACCACAAAATCCATATTAATCACCTCCCACTTCCAAGCAGGAATCTCTATGTCTTAGGTTAGGCCATCAGACTTTGATGTTTGGCTTTGACTTGTTGACAACTATGACAACTGGTTACAAATTTGGCAATGTCCCTCGTCATACCTCCCTACCAATACATATCCCTCAAATCTCTATATATTTTGGTGGAACCAGGTTGGATAGAATAAGAAGAATTATGGGCCTCATCAAGGATTTTCTCCTTCAAACCATAAACACAAGGCACATGCAACCTACCTTGGTACCTAAGGGCACTATCTCCCCCTTGGGAGAAAACCTCCACCTTGCCATCTTGCACCAAGGCCTTCAACTATAACAAGGAGGGCTCAAGGTCTTGATTTTATATCACTTCATCAAGCAAGGCAGACTTAGAACCATCAACACCACCACCACAACCATTATCCATCTCTTCCAACCTAACCCCTAATCTAGCCAATAAATGCACCTCGCTAGCCACCTCTTTATCACCACCGTCAACATGAGCTAGGCTACTAATAGACACCCTACACAAGGCATCCGCCACAACATTAGCCTTACTGGGATGATAATGCACACTCATATCATAGTTCTTAAGAAGTTCTAGCCTCCTTCTTTGCCTCAAGTTGATATCATTTTGAGTGAAGACAAATTGAAGGCTCTTATAATTAGTGAACACATCAACATGCACCCCATACAAGTAGTGACGCCAAATCTTTAATGCAAACACAATGGCGGCTAACTCAAGATCATGGGTAGGGTAGTTCATTTTATGCACTTTGAGTTTTCTAGAAGCATAGGCTATGACCTTAACATTTTGCATCAGCACATAACCCAAACCAACCGGGGAAGCATCACAGTACATAAAAAATCCCTCTAACCCTTCTGGCAGTGACAATATAGGAGCGTACACAAGCTTATCTTTCAATATCTGCAAACTCCTTTCACATTTATCGGACCACACAAATTTGGCTGTCTTTTGAGTCAACTTTTTCATAGGGGAAGCAATAGAAGAGAACTCATTTACAAACCACCGATAGTAATCCGCTAAGCCCAAGAAGCTCCTAATATCTGACGAGGGTCAATGGTCTAGGCCAATTCCTAATCATATCCATCTTCTTAGGATCCACCTTAATAGCATCCCTCGACACCACATGCCCTAGGAAGGAAACCTCCCTAAACAAAAACTCATGCTTTTCATACTTAGCATATAGCTTCTCTTCCCTCAATATTTGCAATATAACCCTCAAATGAGCCCTATGCTCTGCCTCACCACGAGAGTAGATCAAGATATCATCAATAAATACCACAACAAATGAATCAAGTTACAGTATAAAGACCCTATTCATTAGATCAATGAAGATGGCCGGTACATTGGTTAGCCGAAATGACATCACAAGAAACTCAAAATGCCCATATCTAGTCCAAAAGGCCGTCTTAGGAATATCACACTCCCACACCTTCACTTGATGTAGCCAGAACAAAGATCGATCTTAGAGAAGTGTCTAGCCCCTTGCAATTGGTCAAACAAATTATCAATCCTTGGAAGAGGATATCTATTCTTGATGATGACCCTATTAAGTTGTCAGTATACAATGCACACTCCAAGAGACCCATCCTTCTTATTCACAAACAACACCAGTGCACCCTAAGGTGATTGGCTAAGCCTAATGAAACCCTTCTCCAACAAGTCCCACAATTGTTCCTTTAACTCCTTTAACTCCACCGGGGCCATACTGTAAGGGCAAATAGAAATAGGTTAAGTACCGAGGAGGAGGTCTACACCAAAATCTATTGTCCTTTTGGGAGGAACACTGGGAAGGTCATTTGGAAAGGCATTAAGGAACTCATTTACAACCGGAATCGACTTTATGGGAAGGAATTTAGACTCCACATTCCTAACCCTCACAAGATGATAAAGACACCCTTTAGAGATCAACTTATGGGCTTTAATGCAAGAGATTAATATACCCTTGATCACCACATCATGACTCTCTCACTTAAGGACAGGTTCATTTTGAATTGGAATTTAACCCTATGGGTTCTACAATCAATAGAAGTATAGTATGCATACAACTAATCCATTCCAAGAATGACATCAAAATCAACCATGTCCGATTCAACAAGATCATAAGGCAACATTTTATGTAATATGTAAATGGGAAAATTCCTCTAGAACTTTCCAGCAACATAGATGCACCTATAGGAGTAGACACCTCATATGACTCATGCAACAATTCGGGCTCAACATGGAACGTTTTTGCAACAAAGGGGGTAATAATAGAGAGAGTGGCACCTAGATCAGTCAAAGCATACACATCAAAATCAAAAACTTTCAACATACCGGTAATGACATCGAACACCTCATCGACCCCTTGTCTCCCATGTAAAGAATTAAAATGGTTGTGCCTAGGAGCACCATCTTGTCGGCCATCACTTCCCAATGGGACCGCATTAGCACTTTGTAGACGAACCTCCATGCCCTTGTTATGGTTTTGAGGGCAATCTATCACCTTATTCGCCATTTCTCCACAATCATAACAAGCACCGATTTTTCTCAAGCATGGGCCACCATGACCCTTACTACACTTCAAACACACATCAATAGGAGCCATACCCCTAACACCTTGGGTCCTCAAAAACTCATTTGCAACCCTCTTATCAAATGCATGAATAAACCTTTGGCCTTGATGGAATTGGCCACTCTTTTGGAACTTACCCTTAAAATAGGCCCTATTGGTCTCATGCCCCCTTCTCTTCCTCAATTTCTCCTCTTCCATTTTTTCGGCATAGGTCATCAAACATGGAAAGTCCATGTCACTAATCAACATGGTGGATCGGCACTCCTCACTAACCAAGTCAAAAAAACCCATCAAAAATTTGTTCATCCTAGATCTTGAGTCGGCCACCAAATGCGGGGCATACTTAGAGGGTTGGGCAGACTTGAGGGCATACTCCCTCACACTCATAGGCCCTTTCCTCAAATTCATAAATTCCATCAATTTAGCTTCCCTAGGTTCAATAGGGAAGAATCGATTAAGGAAAGTCGCCTTGGAACTCTTGCCAAAGCACCACATAGTAGACTCCCTTCTCTTCCTTCCATTTTGTGAACCATATTTGTGATACCCCTTTGAGTTGGTAGGCTGCCAACTCCTGCTTATCCACTGACCTCACACCCATGATAGACAAAATCTTATAGACCTCATCAATGAATTCATGGGGTTCCTTATGCACCTTTGACCCATGGAATTTCGGGGGATTCATTCTCATGAAGTCTCACACCCGAGAGGCCAGTGTATGAGCATAAGGGGCTTGGGACCCTTGATTAGCCACAACCTATGCAAGCAAGGTGAGGGTATCCTTAAGTTGTCCATTGGCCAGTTGCTCCTTGGGTATGCAGGCTCATCTTCCTCTCACGTTGAGCATGATCTAGAATAGCAAAGAACAATCATTAGAGGGGGGAATTTACTTCAACTCTATAGCACGACTTAGAACATGAAGAAGGGAAACATTTCCTAAAATATCTCATAGGCTCCTATTCATAGTCGTGGTGCATAACACAACTATGAATAAGACTCTAATCAACGCGGTGTGTTGGCCTCCGATGGTCTAACAACCTAGTGCACTGATACTAAGTTTATAACAACCCAAGCCTAGGGCATAGATAAGACACGGTGTATGAGAATCCGAGGGGACCCCAAGCAAGCCTCTTAATATATCATTACATATCCTTGGTCGCATAAGCAATTGAACACAACAAGAAGCGATAATTTTGTACAATTGGGGCTAAGGGAAACACTTTCACATCATAGACATCAAGAAGAAGGGAATCAAGGCTCATATCATAGCTACATAACATGTCCAACAACATCTCTACTACATAGATAAGAGCGGGGGCCACGAGAAGCAACCAGGCTCACCTGCATAGTCAATAATAACGTAGAAGAAAGATAATTTTAGTACATAGCAAGAGATCATAAGCAACATCCCCGAAATTGAGGACTCACCACAAGCTTAAGAGACAATCGTACTAGCCACGTGGAGGAGGAGGATGATCAAATGGTGCTCTGGTTGCTAGATGGTGACATCATGTACGCATAAAGTATGCATTAGTACATTGGAATGTACTAACTATGTAGGATGCAATGCAATAAGTGATAAGCACCATAAACAAATGTATAACATAGGCAATAATTAAGCTTATAGCAATATGGAATGTATGAATGATGTTTGAAGTAAAATGATACTTATATAGATCATAATATGAGTGTAAGGAGTGACCATTCTTAGTGCAATCCAAGGCCTATCATAACATTTGAGAAGCACATGAGGTACAAACCTCTTCATGAGGTTGATGGAGTACAAACCCACAACAATGTCGATGGAGTACAAACCCCGCATCAAGGTTGATGGGTACCAACCCCAACAAGGTTACCCGACCCTACGACCCTCCGAGCTAGACGATCAAGGTACCAACACCTGAACAGGTTACCCGGGCCTATATCCCTCTGAGTTAGGCTAGCTCATCCCCAATACTATAGCAAAAACATCATATATATATATATACACACACACAGAGACACTCTCCTCTAAGCATTGTATACATATATTCCTTTTCATCATCGCCCATCATCATTTCATCATCATATAGTCGTGCAACTCATAAGACATGCATTGGACCTTCAGTTCCTCAAGAACCTATAATCGGACATTTTATCAAATACTAAGAGGGTGTTTAATGCTAGTATAAAATCATGCAATTCAAGAGTGTTATCATGCTGGAAAATTCAATGTAAAACTATCAATAGATACTTGGTAACACCTTCAACCAATATACATCAAACCCTTTATCAAATCATACCATAGATCTTAGATTCATAGCTCAAAATATAGTAAAACAGTCACAATTTCATAAATCCCAACATAGTTTGCAGTAATTTTCATAATAAATGAGACCCATGAGTAAATCAATTTTGAATCATGCAATTTTTAAGAAAAGGAAACTTGGGCATCGTGGGTGAAAGGAACCCACAAAAGAAACCCATATACCTTAGCTTTGGAGATGAACTTGATGAATATTTGATATGGAGACTTGAAGTTTGACTAAGAGCCTTAGAATTTAAATGAGTTTGAGACTTGAACTTAGGAGGTGAAATATGTTCTAAGTGTTTGAGAGTGTATTTGGGGGTGTCTTGAATGATTTGAGGGTGAAATAAGGCTATGCATAGGCATTTTTACGCATGGTAACACTTAGGCCCAAGACCCAAAAGTCTTGGACCGAGATAGAAAGCTGACTATAAAATTACACAGACCGCGGATCATCTCTGGAAATCGCATTTTTGCGATTTTCAAATTTTTCTATGGTTGCTCTTAAATCGATATTAGACCCATCTCTCATTCAATTTGACATGCTAAACAAGAATATGAGTAAGATTTTTGATACAGCGCAGGAATTTTGAGATATATAAAAATTATAATTTTGGACACTTCCGAGGAATATTTTTGGGCACTTTCTGGAGTCGTTTCGCTCACACTATAGGGATATTATAGGGATAGGGATTATTCACATAGTACATAGCTCATAAAACTAAGGGGCAAGTAATTATGACTCACTCTATGGGGGCAAATACGCGACTTGAGATCTTCCACATTTCCACGTCAAATGTACATACTTATCATAATTCTCATAATCAATCCACAATTACCATATACAATAGATAACAATGATCATAAACTCCAAGTACAGCATATAGCATATATCCGTACAAGAGTCTACAAGATGTCCAACAACGCCTCTAGTCATAAGATGGGAGTAGGGCCAAGACATGTCCCGGGCTCACCAACAAAGTAAAGATAACACAAACAAAAGCAACATAAGGTAGAGGAATGGTGGCTTATCAACAAGTATCTCAAATCAAATCTAGTTGTGCAACGCTGGATGAATGTATTCTCTGGTCGCTAAATGATTAAATCATGTAGGCAAAAGTATGTGTTAGTAGGTTTGAATGTACTAAGTATGTGGGCATACAATGCATATGACTGATCAAACCTGCATCCAATGTTAGATGATAAGGGCACATAATATAGCAAGAATCATATATCTAAAGAAGAGTAGTATACAATATGTCATGAAGTCTATGATGCATGAAATGCAAAAATGCTCATATATAATGGGGATGATACCTCAACCGACATATAACACCAAAGGAGATATTACTTGGAATCACAATGTTATTCCCACACCAAAAAAGATGTGGTTTGCCTACCAAAGGTAAACCATACTTCTCTTATGAGCACCCCCATTTCGGATAGGATTTTTGAGGATGAAATTTATTGAAGAAGAGGTGAATGATAGCATCATATAAGCTCTACCCCTTAGAAGGACAAGGAGTTTAATGATAAGCTCAATAGGTTTCAATTGCAAATCCAAAGGTGTCTTGTTGGGAAGAAGAGCTAAAGCCCAAAGAGTATGAATTGTCCAAATGCTACAATTATTTGGTGGCCCAAATTCAAGTCCAAGAGGGAAAATTTTAAGATTAAATATCATGAAAATAAGTACAAGAAGACTCCAAGAATCATCTACAAATAAGGTTGCTTTCTGCCCATGTTTGGAAAGAAGACTAGTCAAACTTTCCAAGATTATCAAGATTCTTTTCCTAGTTGGGTTTTACCTTATTTCCTTATTTATATATAGCTTATTAATGCTTTTCTTGTTCTATTTAAGGTATCCTAGTACCATTTAATGCTTTCCTAGAACTACTAGGGCTATTCCTAATTAAGTTTACTTTATTTCCTTTCTAGAGTATGATTTACCTTGTAATTTTCTTTCTACGTTTTAGATACTCCTTGAGCCTAACTTATGGAATCTTGGACGTCCAAGGACCATATAATTTATATAAGAGTCTTTTTTCTTTGATTAAATACAATTAGATTTATATTAATAATATTTGAGAAAGTTCTTTTGAACCTTTGTGACTTGTCCTTTGAGAAGTTATCGTTAATCCTTTACTAGTTCATAGTTTGAGGTACAAAGTAATTTCTTCTTATGATATTTTTGATTTTTTTTGTATTATTTAGAAGGTGATTAGTTTACATACTAATTATTGTCTTTAGTTACTTAGAAAGCAATCATGATCCGAATCTAAGGATTTTATTCATTTTCTCAAGTAAAGGCGTTAGATTTCTTTCATAAATCTTTACGTAATTACTTGGATCTTGTCAAGGTCTTAGAATATCAATTATTTTGAAATGCTTCGATATTTCCTTTGAATTCCTCATATCTTTGATTAGTTTTTCGATTTCTTTTTTTCTTGTAGCTTCCACATTCTAGTATTTATTCCATATTAGTGTTCCTTCTAACCCCGATCCTATCACCTTGGGTCTTGTACCTCCAGTTCTACAGTCCTTGGCATGGTGGCCGGGCATTCCACAAGTAAAGCAAGCATTTGACCCGGCTATGCATTTCCCCTTATGGGTTGTTCCACACCTGGGGCAATTAGGACTTTGGAGATTTGGAGAAACCACTTTGTTCTTCCTAGAAGGAGAAGTGTTAGTGGATCCTTGCCTTGGACCATATTTAGATTTGTAGCCATGACTCCTTTGGTGAGATTGGGTCCCACTATCCACACGAGCCTTCTTGGACTCTCTTGCCCTTTCTCAGAGCTTCTCTTTTTCAATTTATTTGCCATAAGTCATTAGGAAGAAAATACCCATCTCCTCGATCAATTGCCTTCTTGATTCCTTAGAGACTAACTCGGAGACACCCAAACTGAATTTGCTCATGTGAGCCCTTGTATCCACAACCATGAATGGAGCATACTTGGACAATTTGGTGAACTTGAGGGCATATTCCCTCATACCCATTCTCCCTTGCTTCTAGTTGATGAATTCTTGGACTTTTGCCTCCTTAAGCTCAATGGGGAAGAATCGGAATAGGAAGGCACACTTGAATTCTTCCCAACCAATAGGACTCTCTCCTTAGCCTCTCTCATCACCCCATTGCTCATACCAAATCTTGGCGACTCCCTTAAGTTGGTAAGTCACCAACTTGTCTTTGTCCTCCGATGTCACACCCATCACCACCACATCCTGGCAGGCCTCTTCAATAAATTTAACAAGGTCCTCATCCTCTTTAACCCATGGAATTCTGGTGGGTTCATCCGAAGGAAGTCTCGGACTATGGTGGTTAGCCAATGCTTGGGCCAACACTCTAAAGGCAGCTTTGAACTGCGCATGAGACACTCCTTCGTCCTGTTGGAGTGGAGGGACTTATTGTTTTGGAGTGCCTCGTAGTTGGGGAGCTCCTTAGGGCAGCATGATCTAAAGGGAAAGAAAATCCCATCATTATTTACCAAAAAACCTTACATAACTCTATGGTACGATATTAAACAAGAAAGAAGGGAAGACTTTCTTTAACCATCTCATAGCCTCTCAATAAAGATTGTGGAATGCTTCATAACCTTGAATAAGACTCTATGCTATGGGGTATGCATGAACATCCAAGAAACATTTTAAAACCTCGTGCTCTAGTACCAAGTTTGTAAAAAACCAACCTAGGGGCCAAGACATCATATACCGCGAATGAGATACCCGAAGGCACGCCATCCAAGCCATCTAAGCATCTCAAGCATTCATAGGTAATAAATAGAAACATATTGCGAAAATCATAAGGGAATAGGGCTATGAGCCATCTTTTGCAATGATGCAACATTAAAGAGTAGGTAACTTAGAAAACATCAATTGCCAATAAGCATACTACTAATGCATATAAATTGAACCAGTAAGATCAATTTTCATCAAATAAAAGGAACATCTATAATAGAAAACATAGAAAGTAACTCCTTATACAGGCCATATATACATTGTCTAAAATAAAAAATAATGAGTGGAAAATGGGTGGAGTCCCAAACTAAGGGCCAACCACAACAAAAGCTAGTCTTGAATGCCAACTACTACCAAAGAGTAGGTGGAGGTGTACCTAGCCCTACATGGTTAAATCATGTAGGCAAATATGCGTTAGTATGCTTGAATGAACTAAGTATGTGAGATACAATGCACATATGAAACTATAATGCCATCATAATTAAACACAACATATAGGTATACATAGGGTTAATGAGTCATGGAATAAGCTTAAACATGCACAAGGAATATGGCTTAAATCAATATGAGACAATTCATATCACACAAATGATTCAACGCCGACAGAGGTACGTAGCTTTCTGGGGCTAGCTGGCTATTATAGGAGATTTGTAGAGAAATTTGCTTCAATTGCAGCACTTTTGACAAAGCTAACGCATAAAAGGGGCAAAGTTTCAGTGGCCCGATACCTGTGAGTGCAGCTTTCAGATATTGAAGGAAACATTGACTACAGCTCCAGTTCTGACCTTGCCTAAAGGTCCAGATGGGTACGTGGTTTATTGTGATGCTTCTCGTATGGGTTTGGGGTGTGTATTAATGCAGCACGTCAAAGTGATAGCCTATGCTACCCGGCAGCTCAAGAAGCATAAGTAGAATTACCCTACCCATGAGTTGGAGTTAGCTGCGGTGATCCATGCTTTAAAAATTTGGAGGCATTATTTGTACGGTGTTCATGTTGATATTTTTAC
>JAOTQR010049909.1:0-93348 GCA_025774065.1 Solanum ossicruentum
TTCAGAAGATGCATGTCGCAGAGATGAGGATGCTGAGATGGATGTGTGGTCACACCAGGAGTGACAAGGTTAGGAATAAGACCATCCGGAAAAGCTAGAGGTGGCCCCGTTGGCCGATAAGATGAGGGAAGCAAGACTGCGATGGTTCGGACATGTTTAGAGAAGGAGTATCGATGATCCTGTCAGGAGGTGCGAAAGGTTGGTTGTGGGAGATACGCGGAGGGGCAGAGGTAGACCAAAGAAGTACTGGGGGGAGGTGATTAGACAGGATATGATAGAACTTGATCTTACTGAGGACATGACTTTAGATAGAAAAAAATGGAGGTCGCGAATTAGAGTAGCAGGCTAATGGTAGAGTTAGGTGTTTTTTGTCACGTATTCGCATTACTTGTCGTACTATTCGATTAGTTTATCTAGATAATGTTATTATTAGTCCTTCTTTTCTATTCCCTTCCCTTCCTTTTGTCATATCTAGTGCGTTCTTGCTTATGGGTTTTGAGATGAGGGTTCCCAGGAAACAGCCTCTTTACTTCTAGTAGTGGTAAGGTCTGCATACATTCTACCCTCCCCAGACCCTACTTGTGGGATTCTACTAGGTATGTTGTTGTTGTTGTTGTCTTATATAGAATTCTAAGTAAGTTCCCTTATATTCATGTTTTGTTTCAACTAAATCCTACTTGTTCTAGGACTAGTTCTTTACTTTCTTTTGTGCCCCAAAAATCTATAATTTATTATTAAGAACTTGATACTTGTTTGGGTTTTTTATTATAAATGCACAAAGTACTCTTGTTCAAAGGTGATTTTTAGGGGAAAAGGCAAGTGTGGTTAAGTTGAAAAGAGGGTAAAAGCCATATTAAGTGTGTGATTGATATTTTCCTTTAAAATGTCTAATTCAGGTTGTGATGAAGAAAGGGCTCATTTAGAAGTTGAGATCAAATGAAGGAATGACTTCACCATTCAAGCTATGCACCAATAATTCAAGAGATGGAACCTTCAATTTCAAGAGATGAGAAATATGATTGTCGAGCAGAAGGAGACCACAGCTGCAATTAGGAGGCAGAATAATGTTGTACCACCCAATAATGTTAGACCCTAAGTTAGAAGAAATGTACCCCATGCCCGTTTTGTAAATCTAGAATATGATAATGATGATTTTGATGGTGAACTTAATCTAGAAAGAAGAGATAGGAGGGGACAAAGAGGTAGAGTAGAAGATGATAATATAAGTAGTATAAAAATAAAGATTCCATCTTTCAAGGGGACAAGGGACCCAAACTTGTACCTTTATTGGGAGAGATGCGTTGAAGCCATCTTTGATTATCATAACTACTCTGAGGGTAAGAAAGTTACACTTCTTGTTGTTGAGTTTTCAGATTATCATGCTTCTTGGTGGATAAAGCTTTCTAGGGATAGAGTACAAGATAAGCTACCACCTATTGCTACCTGTGCATAGATAAAGAGGGTGATGAGGAAGATGTTTGTGCCATCATATTTTCAAAAAGAGCTGCAATCTCGCCGTCAACACATGAAGCAAGGTTCCATGTCGGTGGATGAGTACTTCAAAAGCATGGATATGGCTATGATCCAAGCTAATTGCATGGAAGAAGAAGAGGTTACAATGGCTAGATTTTAAATAGTTTAAATTCTGAAATAGCTAATGCAGTAAAGATACAACAGTATGTAACTTTTGATGAGTTAGTTTATTTGTCTGTTAAAGTTAGTTTATTTGTCTTTTAAAGTAGAGAAACAAATCAAGAAAAAGTAGCAACCTAACTCATGGAGAAATTGGCCCAACTCCATCTCTAAGAAGCCATGGTCAAATCAAGAGAGAAAAGCTCCTTTTAAACTTCAAGAAGATAGAGGTAAAGGTAAAGTTGACAAGGGAGGTAGAACCTTCAATTCCAGATCTTCTAAACCTTCTTGTTAGATTCAATGTCATAAATGCAATAGGAGGGACATATGATGCATGAATGTCCAAGTAGAAGAAGCATCACACTTAGAGAGAATGGAGAATATGAGAGTGAAAAAAGTGATGGGGAAGATGAAATGAGAGGAGGTGTAAGTGAGGAAGATGATTTAGAACTGCCCAATGATGGTATAATTGGAGTGGTTAGGAGAATTACGGCTATTAATTTGGGTAGTAGTGATGAAGGACAGAGGGAGAATTTGTTCCATACTAGATGTGGAATAAAGGGGAGGACTTATTCTATGATTATTGATGGTGGAAGTTGTGCAAATGTGGTGAGTTCATATTTGGTAGATAAGCTAGGAATTGCATGCACCAAAAACTTTACCCCATATAGGCTCCAATGGTTAAATGATAGTGAAGAGGTAAAAAGTAAACAAACAATGCATGATTTCATCCAATGTTGGTAGGTATGAAGATGAAGTTCTTTGTGATGTAGTTCCAATGAAAGCATGTCATGTTTTACTTTGCCGACCTTGGCAATATGAAAGGGATACTACTCATCATAGGAGAAAGAATAGGTACAGTCTTCTGCATAATGGTGAGAAATTTACTATTGCACCGTTATCTCCTTCACAAGTGTTTGAAGATCAGAAATGATTGAAGAAAACAATGGGAAAGTAAAGAAGAGAGATAAAAAGTGAGTTTGAGGGAAAAGAAAAAAGCCAAGAGATAGAAAAAGATGGCCGAGAAAAAGAGAGAGAGGGCAGCAAACTAAGTAAAGGAGTAAAAGAGAGCTTGAGTGGAAAATAAAATTTTTTGGTGAGAGGAAAGACGCTAAGGAAAAGAAAAGAGAGAGTCTTTATATATAAGCCAAAGAGTGTTTGAATGCTAGAAAAGAGAGGCTGCCCATAGTGCTACTTACTTATAAAGAAGTGTTGATTAAATTTGAAGAACTAACTCCTTCTTCGACAAATAGTATTTCTTCTCTTTTGAGAGTTTTGAAGATGTTTTTGATAGATGATACTCCAAAAGGGTTCCACTTTGAGAGGGATTGAGCACCAAATAAACTTTGTGTCAGGGTCTCAAATACCTAATAGACCTTCCTATAGGAGTATTCCTGAAGAGACCAAGGAATTACAAAGCCAAGTTGAAGAATTGCTTTAAAAGGGTTTTGTTCGAGAGAGCATGAGCTCATTCTCTGTTCCTGTCCTATTGGTACCCAAAAAGGATGGAACATAGAGGATGTGTGTGGATGGTAGCGCCATCAACAAGATAACGGTAAAGTATCGCCATCCTATCTCTCATCATGATGATATACTGGATCAACTATATAGATCTAAAATCTTTTCTAAAATTTATCTTAAAAGTGGTTACCATCAGATTCGAATGAATCCTGAATGGAAAACTACTTTGAAGACAAAATATGAACTTTATGAGCGGTTAGTTATACCTTTTGGCTTAAGAAATGCACGTGACACATTTGTGACACTAATGAATCATGTTTTAAAAGGTTTTCGTGTAAAATTTGTTGTGGTGTATTTTGATGACATATTGATCTTTTCTCAAAATCTAGATGAACACCTAGAGCACCTAAAATAACTTTTTAAAGTCCTTAGAAATCAACGCTTATTTGCTAATCTCAAAAATTATACTTTCTATGTGGATCGTGTAGTTTTCTTAGGTTTTTGTGGTCTGTTCTAAGGGAGTTAAAGTAGATGGTGATAGAACTAAAGCAATTAAAGAATGGCCTAGACCTAATAGTGTAACTGAAGTTAGGAGTTTTCATGGACTTGCTAGTTTTTATAGGAGGTTTGTGAGGGACTTTGGCAGCATTGCTTCTCCTTTAACTAAATTTATTAAGAATTATTTCATGGGGAAAGGAACAAGATGATGCATTTAATTTACTGAAAGAAAATTGTCTTCTGCTCCTCTTTTGCAATTACCTAATTTTTCTAAGTCTTTTGAAGTTGAGTGTGATGCCTTTGGTAAGGGCATAGGTTCTATTTTGATGGAAGATTCCAAGCCAATGCCTACTATAGTGAAAAGCTAAGTGGAGCAACATTGAACTACTCAACTTATGATAAGGAGTTATATGTCTTGGTAAGGGTGTAAGCTACATGATAGCACTACTTATGGGCTCGACAATTTGTGTTCAAGACTGATCATGAGTCATTAAAGTACTTGAAGAGCCATGGTAAACTTAGTCGTACGCATGTTAAATAGGTGGAGTTTATTGAAACTTTTCCTTATGTAATTGCCTACAAACAAGGAAAGAAGACTGTGGTTACTGACGCTCTTAAGAAGGTATGTTTTGATATATATTCTTACTTCAAAGTTGTTGGGTTTTGACCATATCAAGTTACTCCATGCTAATAATCATGATATTTGTAAAAATTTTGAAGAATGTAAGTTTGGTTCCTTTGAGAAATTTAATCTTCAAGATGAATTTCTATTTAAGAAAAATAAGTTGTGTGTACCTAACTACTCTTTGCGTGAACTATTTGTTAGGGAAGCACATTGTGGAGGGCTAATGGGACATTATGGAGTGCCTCAAACTTTGGAAATACTTTCTGAACATTTTTATTGGCCTAGCATGAGAAAGGATATTGAAAAACTGTCTCATTGTCTTGAATGTAAAACAAGCTAAGTCTAGAACATTGCCACATAGTCTTTATTCTCATTTACCTATTTCTAGTTCTCCTTGGATTGACATTTCTATGGACTTCATATTTGGGCTTCCAAGGACTAAATATGATGAGGATAGTATATTTGTGGTAGAAGACAGATTTTCTGAAATGAGTCATTTTATTTCATGTAAAAAGACTAATGATGCATCTCATGTGGCTGACTTGTTTGTTAAGAAGTGGTTAAATAGCATGGAATACCAATAACTATTGTTAGTGATAGGGATGCCAAGTTTTTAAGTCACTTTTGGAGAATTCTTTAGGGAAAGTTAAGGACTAAATTGCTATTTTCCACATCTTGTCACCCACAAACTGATGGGTAAACCGAAGTGGTTAATATAACTTTAGGGAATATGTTGAGGGCCATTTTGAAAGGAAAGTTGACTTCTTGGGAAGATTACTTGCCTAATTTAGAATTTGCTTATAATAGGACCTTTCATTCTTCTACTGGGAAGACTCCTTTTGAATTTGTATATGGATTCAACCCCCTTACCCCTCTTGATTTACTGCCTTTACCTACTAATGATTTTTCTAATCTTGATGGTAGAAAGAAGGCTAACATGATGAAGAAGATTCATGAACAAACAAGACTTGCAATTGAAAAAAAAAATAAGGAAGTTGCGTTGCTAAGAAATAAAGGAAGAAAATATATTGTGTTTAATCCTGGGGACTTGGTTTGGGTGCATATGAGAAAGGAAAGATTTCCTTCTAGAAGAAAGACCAGGCTAGATCCTAAAGGAAGTGGCACGTACAAAGTCCTTGAAAGGATTGGAGATAATTCTTATAAACTTGGCCTAGTGAATTCCAAGTTACTGTTACTTTTAATGTTACTCCTCTTTCCCATTTTGCTGCAGATTTGAATTCGAGGACGAATTCTCTTGAAGAAGAGGGGAATGATAGAATCATAGAAAGCTCTACTCCATTGAACAAAAGTATGAAAAGGATAAAGCTTTAGAAGCTCAAAGGAGGCCCATAACAAGATCTCAGACCAAGGAGTTTAATGAAAAGCTCAATGGGCTTCAATTACAGATCCAAAAGGTGTCTTGTTGGGCAAGAAGAGCTAAAGCCTAAGTAGGATGAATTGTCCAAATGCTACAATTTTTTGGTGGCCTAAATTCACGTCCAAAAGCAAGAATTTTACATTAAAATTTCATGTAAATAAGGCCAAGAAGAGTCCAAAAATCAGCCACAACAAAGGTTGCTTTCTACTCAAGTTTGGAGAGAAGACTAGTCAAACTTTCCAAAATTGTCAAGATCCTTTTCCTAGTTGTGTTTTACCTTATTTCCTTTTTTATATATACGTTATTATTATTTCTTTGTTCTATTTAAGGTATCCTATACCATTTAATGCTTTCCTAGAACTACTAGGTCTATTCCTAGTTTACTTTATTTTCTTTCTATCATAGGATTTACCTTGTAATTTTCATTTTTGGTTATGGATACTCCTTGGGCCTAACTTAAGGTGTTTTGGACTTCCAAGGACCCTATATAATGTATAGTGGTCTTCTTGCTTTCATTAAATACAATAAGATTGATATTATTAATATTTGAGAGAGTTATATTGAACATTTGTGACTTGTTCTTTAAAAATATATCTTTAAAACTTTACTAGTTCATAGTTTGAAGTATAAAATACTTTCTTATTGTGATATCTTTGATTTATTTTTGGTATTCTTTAGAAGGTGATTAGTTATATGCTAATTATTGTCTTTAGTTACTCATAAAGCGGTCAAGATCCGAATCTAATGTTTTGATTCATTTTCTCAAGTAAAGGAGTTAGATTTCTTCCATAAATTTTTTATGTTGTTACTTAGATCTTGTCAAGGCTTTAGAATATCAATTTCTTGGAAATTCTTGGATCTTTCCTTTGAATTTTCCATATCTTTAATTAGTTTCTATCTTTCTTTTTTTATTGTTGCTTCCACATTCTAGTATTCACTTTATCCTAGTATTGTTTCTAACCTTGATCCTATCACCTTCTTCATTCCATTGCACCAATAGATCACCCTTAAATCTCTATACATCTTCGTAGAACTGGGATGAATAGAATAAGAATAGTTATGAGCCTCTTATAATATCAATTTCTTCAATTCAGTATCATTGGGCACGCACAACCTCCCTTGATTTCGGAGTACACCATCTCTCCCTTGTGAGAAAACTTCTATAGTTCGTTCTTTTGCACAGGTTTTCAATTCAACTAGAGTGAGATCAAGCTCTTTCATAGACTTAACACCCTCAATTAAAGAAGATTCGTACCATTGAAGAACCATCAAACTACCATTTCTGGATTTATTCAACTTTAATCCCAATCTAGCCAACCTATGGACTTATTTGGTCAACTCCTTTTTCCATCATCTTTTATGTGAGATGTACTACCCATGAAGACTCTAATAAGGGCATCTACTACCTTATTGGCTTTGCCCATGTGAGAACCTTTTGGGTGACACATATTGAAGGCTCTTGTAACCAGTGAAGACATCTACATGAATCCCATATAAGTAATGATGCCAAAATTTTGAAGCAAACACTACAACTGTAAGCTCTAAGATAATGGGTCAGGTAGTTCTTCACATGTACCTTCAATTGCCTTAAGACATAGGCAATCACCTTGTTTTGCATCAGCAAACACCCTAACCCAATTGTTTAAGGATCAAAATAGACAATAAATCCATCATTTCCCTGTAGCAAGGTCAAGATTGGAGCTGAAGTTAGCCGATCCTTCAATGTTGGGAAACTCTTCTCACAGTCATCTATCCACACAAAATTAGCCTTCTTTTGAGTCAACTTGATTATTAGGGATGAGATGGATGGGAAACCTTCCACAAACCTTCTATAGTACCCGAATATATCCATGATCATCCAACAACCCTTAAACTCCAAAACACAAACTCTAAGAATATCCTCTAGAGTTTTCATAGTTCTCTCGGCTTGGCCATCCGTTTGAGTGTAAAAGGCCGTACTAAGCTTTACCTTGGTTCCAAGACCTCTTTGGAAGGACCTCCAAAAGTGTGAAGTTAATTGAGAATCACGATCTTATATGATATACAAGGGCACCCATGCAATCTTACTAATTCATGAATGTACAGTTTAGCATAGTCTTTGGCCCCATAAATAGTCTTAACGGGTAGGAAATGAGCCGACCTTGTCATTCTATCAATAACAACACAAATAGAATCAAAACCCTTTCTAGTCTTAGTTAACCAAACCATAAAATCCATGTTAATCTCCTCCCATTTCCAAGTAGGAATCGCTATGTCTTGGGTTAGGCCACTCGGCCTTTGATGTTCGTCTTTGACTTGTTGACAACTATGACAATCGGATACAAATTTGGAAATGTCTTTTGTCACGACCTAGACCTAGGGCCTAGGTGTGACATGGCAAATGAGAACCTGAAGGCCCCCAAACAAGCCTCTTAAATCATAATTGGATAGTATAGGTTTAAATGGTAAATGGTAAATAGATGACAATGAAATATGGGGAATGGGACTAAGGGATAACTTATAACCATAAGCGAAAGCATAAGTTAAATAGTTTAAAACATACCAAGTGTAGCAATAGTCCAAACACACCTCTAAACAATGACAATAAACAGAGCCAGGAATACAAGTCTAGGCTCCTCAATACTATGTTAAAATGAAAGTACATCCAATATTTGAATAACAAACGCAAAGCTTGAAGATAAGGGTTCTGTTTCCGATGAATAGGAACACACTAAAGCTCAAAGTCTTCACGGGCAATCTAGCCACACAAAGGAGAATGAGGTAGGTCGTCTGTCCCTAAATTATTATAGCATGCAGGAAAAAATGCGGGTAGTACTTTGGAATGTACTAAGTATGCGGGTATGCAATGCAACAAGTAAATATAATGACAAAGAATACTTATCCAATATGACAAACTCCAAACTTAAACAATATATTCAGTTCCAAAGTAAAGCGTAAAGTAATGCCATGAAAATGCATAGAGAAGAAGCACATAAGCAAGTAAGTGTGGGAATAAGACCATAACTGACAAAACCATATGAGCTATAACATGGAATACCGATGTCATACTCTACATCGGCCAAAGAGTGAGTCAACTTGACAGGGTATAACTCCAGAAACGGAAATACTAGATGGATCCACTAGTCGAAAGCCTAAAAAGGCATAATAAAAATATCCTATAGTGGCACGTAGTTATGAGATTAGAAGCTTTATATAAGACCCCTAAGGTCGAGTCTCACTCCTAACTCATTCGGTGCTAAGTCAAAATCCCACAGAAACGGACAATGCATATTACAAATATTCAAAACATAATTTAGTTTGGAAAGACATAACTTGTACAATAAACAACTTGTACTTAGAATAGTTCCTTAACCAAGATTCAAAATGAAATTGAATGGGTCTTAAGTCACCCAATATTATTTCATACTTGTATTTACTTATTCTTGTCCAAAATTATTAGTTTATATTATGCCATGAAAGCCAAATATCAAAAGTTCATAACTCAACTTAAATCACGTTGGGGAGGGTTCAATAACCTTAAAATCACAAGTTTTATATTCAAACAAAGTTACTATAATCATAGGGACATTTTAGGATAAAATCATAATAACTCATTTATGGATTTAAGACTTGAAAATATAGGTTAGCTTAAATAATGCAAATTTGAAATGCTTGAATTAAAACCTTGAAAAATATACATGAATAATCATAAAATGTATGAATAACCATAAATTAAGTAACTATCAATTAGTATGCAATTATACATAAATCAAAGATTCACAAGTTTTATAATCAAACACAGTTACAATAATCATAGGAACATTTTAGGATAAAATCATAATAACTCATTTGGATTTAAGACTTGAAAATATAGGTTAGCTTAAATAATGAAAATTTGTAATGCTTGAATTAAAACCTGGATAAATATACATGAATAATCATAAAATGTATGAATAACCATAAATTAAGTAACTATCAATTAGTATGCAATTATACATAAATCAAAGATTGAAAATTCGTAATTCTAAATTTAGTTTTTCGAAGAGAACTTCTTGGTTGAAAGGAAACCAAGAATCAAACCCACATACCTCTCTTGATTAGCCTTGAGAAGATGAATAGACTTGGTGGAGATCTTGAAGAATATTTAGCCGAAGTGTTGAGAGAGTTTTGGGAGAGCAATGTAGATAGGGGATTTGATTTCTTTGAAGAGTGATGTAGAGACTAAGTAGAGGGGGGTTATTTATACTGATTTTGGGGGGGGGTTATAAGGGTCATTTAATCACTAAAAAATTGTCAAAAACGTGTGGGGGAAAAGGTCATAAAATCATTTGGTGCAAAGGAGCTTTTTGACTCACTTTTAAAATGAAGAAAGATGCCAAACACAAGGGAGTGGGCATGCGAACTAGGTATGGCAACATTATCTTTTCCCATGGTGCTATGGCATGGTATGGTGTTGCCTCAAGTCATGCTAAGGGTATGCTAAAGGCTGCTCATGCAAGCCCTGCAACAATGGCTTAAGAACTACTCCCAAACAAGTAAATTACGCAACCTTCACATATACCTTCATTTCGAATAATTTCAAATGCAAACCAAACTTCATTTTTAGTCTTAACTTCAAATAACATTGCCCCAAAAATATTATACCAAGGATAAACCAAACGCCCTTCCAAGACCACCTCAATAATTACATAACTAAACCAAGCTAATTGCTAAGATAATCTTCATTTTAAATTTTAATTAACTCAATAGGAATTCACTTGAACATTATATTTTCACAGATGTATAGGCTTAAAAACACTTGGTACATTATAATATCTCCCCCTTGGGATCATTCGTCCCCAAATGAAACAAGAGTAGTTTGAATGAATAGGAATTGAAATAGTGACTAAGAGCTTAACATGTCAAAATGCAAAATAGAACTTATTTTCATGCAAAACTTATACAAATATCATAAAGTGGCATAAAAATAATTATGCATGCTTAATGATTATAACAGTGACAAAATGGTATAGAATACGAAATTCGAACTCAAGGAATAGAATTACTTAAACCTTAGGCTTGATTAGTTGGAAAAAGATGGGGATATTTCTTTATCATGTCTACTTCAGCTTCCCATGTAGTACTCTCAACATGTTGGTTCCTCCAAAGCACCTTGACGGATGCCACATCTTTATTTCTCAACCTCTTGACTTGTCGATTCAAAATTTGTACCGATACTTCTTCATAAGTCAAATTTTCTCCAAACTTCACAACATCCAATGGAGCTATAGAACTTGCATCACCAATGCACTTCCTTCACATAGATACGTGAAAAAAAAGGTGAACCAATTCCATCTCATTAGGCAACTCAAGATCATAAGCTACCTTTTCAACCCTTCTTAAAATTTTGTAAGGACCCACAAATCATGGCCTCAACTTGCTCTTTTTGCCAAAATGAACAACACCCTTCATAGGTGAAACTTTGAGATACACCCAATCTCCCACATTAAATTCATGATCTCTCCTCCTTATATCTGAATATAACTTTGGTCGGCTTTGAGCCATTTTCAATCTGTCTCTTATCATCCTCACTTTTTCAATAGCCTCCAAGACCAAATTCGGGCCTAATAATGCCATTTCATCAACCTATAACCTGCCAACTGGTGATCTACATCGCCTAACATAAAGAGCTTCAAACGGAGCCATCTCGATGCTAGAATGATAACTGTTGTTATATGCAAACTCAATAAGAGGTAAGTGATCATCCCAATTACCTTTAAATTCCAAGACACATGCTCTCAACATATCCTCCAATGTTTGAATGGTCTTTTCAGCTTAACCATTTGTTTGAGGATGAAATGCGGTACTAAGCTTAACTTTGGTACCCAAACCTCGTTGGAATGTATTCCAAAAATGAGAACTGAATTGGAGCCACGATATGATATTATTGACAAAGGAACACCATGTACCAGTCTAACTAATGAATATATAACCTTGCATAATCTTCAGCATTATATGAAGTCTTAACCGGCAAAAAATGAGCTGATTGGGTCATACGATCCATAATCACCCAAATTGAATCATATTGTTTTTGAGTTCGAGGCAATCCAACAATGAAGTCCATATTGATTTCCTCCCACTTCCAAGTTGGGATTTCAATGTCTTGAGCTAGCCCACTGGGCATTTGATGCTCGACTTTCACTTGCTGACAATTTGGACACTCGGCTACAAACATGGCTATGTCCTTTTTCATATTACCCCACGAATAGACTTCGTTCAAATCTTGATACATTTTGGTGCAACCTGAATGAATCGAATAAGAAGAATTATGAGCCTCTTGTAAGATCAAGGTTCTCAATCCATCTATATTTGGCACACACAACCAACCTTAGTATCTAAGGACACCATCTCCCCCTTGTGAGAAAACCTCCACTTTCTTTTGTTAAACTAATTTCTTTAATTCAATCAAAGTAGGGGCAAGGTCTTGCTTTGACTTCACATCAACAATCAAAAAAGATTGAGACCCATTATGAACAATTATGCCATCACCATTAGTACCTTCCAACCTAACACCCAATCTAGCCAACTGATGTACTTCCTTTGCCAACTCATTCTTTTCACCCTCAACATGTCTCATACTAGCCATTGTTATTCTACTCAAAGCATCGGCCACCATATTGGCCTTAGCTGGATGGAAGTTGACACTCATATCATAGTCTTTGAGAAGTTCAAGCCATTTTCGTTGCCTTAGATTCAAGTCCTTTTGAGTGAACACATACTGCAAGCTCTTGTGATCGGTAAATACATCCACATGAACCCCATAGAGATAGTGACGCCAATTTTTTAAAGCAAACACTACCGCTTCTAATTCAAGGTCATGAGTTGGATAATTGCGCTCATGTATTTTCAACTATCCATATGCATAAGCTATGACCTTACCATTTTGCATCAACACGCAACCCCAACCTCACTCTAGATGCATCACAATATACCAAAAAACCATCCAAACCATCTGGAAGAGTCAAGATGGGAGCCGAAGTCAGCTTATCTATCAATTTATGGAAACTCTTCTCACATTCATCAGACCACACAAACTTAGACTTTTTCTGGGTCAATTTTGTCAAAGGGGATGCGATGGAAGAAAACCCTGCTACAAGCCATCGGTGGTAACCTGCCAAACCTAAGAAACTCCTTATGTTAGACAAATTTAAGGGTCTAGGCCAGTTTCGGACCGCCTCAGTCTTTCTTGGGTCCACCATAATAACTTTATCAGTCACCATATGTCCAAGGAAAAAAACTTCTTTCATCTAAAATTCACTCTTGCTGAATTTGGCATATAGTTTCTCATCTCTCAAAGTTTGAAGTACTGTTCTCAAATGTCCCTTATATTCCTTCTCACTTCAGGAGTAGACTAGTACGTCATCAATAAAGACCATAGAAAAAAAATTAAGGTAAGATTTGAAGACCCGATTCATAAGATCTACAAATATAGCCGACATATTCGTCAATCCAAAAGACATTACCAAAAACTCATAGTGCCCATACATTTTTCTAAAAGCTGTCTTAGGAATATCATTTTCCCTAACTCCTAACTGGTGATACCCAGAATGAAGGTCGATATTAGAAAAATGTCTAGCTCCTTGTAGTTGGTCAAATAAATCATCTATCCTCGGAAGTGGGTACTTATTCTTAATGGTGACTTTGTTAAGTTGACGATAGTCAATGCACATTCGGAGTGACCAGTCCTTCTTCCTTACAAACAGAACAAGAGCACCCCATGGAGATTTGCTAGGCCTAATAAATCCATTCTCCAATAAATCTTTCAACTGATCCTTAAGTTCTTTCAACTCCGCTAGTGCCATCCTATAAGGTGGAATAGAAATAAGTTTGGCATTGCGAAGGAGGTCTACGCCAAAATCAATTTCCTTTTAGGGAGGAATACTAGGTAGATCTTTGGGAACACATCGGGGAACTCATTGACTATAGGAACTGACTCAAGAGAAGGAACCTTAGAAGACACATCTCGAACCCTAAGCATATGATAGATACACCCCTTAGATATCATCTTACGAGCTTTAAGATATGAAACAAACCTACCTTTTACCATAAAATCTTGCCCTTCCCACTCACACAAGGGTTCATTCGGAATTTGGAATTTAACTTTGTGGGTTCTACAATCTATGGTGGCATAAAAGGTATGTAACTAATCCATACAAAGGATGACATCAAAATCTACCATAAATAATTCAATAAGATTGCATGGAAGAGTCTTATGCATAATAGACACAGGAATATTTTTATAGACTCTTTTAGCAACTATTGACTCACCCACGGAAGTAGAAACAAGAAAAAGGTTATGCAAAATTTTGGGACTTAAATTGAACCTATTGGCAAGGAAAGGGGTTACAAAGGATAAGTTGGCACTAGGATCTAACGACACATAAACATCAAAATCAAACACTTCAATATACCTGTGACAACATTTGGCTGATCTTCCACCTCTTGCCTCCCATGTAATGCATAGATCCTATTGTTGCGAGGACCACCACCTTGTTGCACAGCTTGTGGCTTTTGGTACTCCTGCACATCTTTACCATGCGGGTGACTACCCTTATCCTTATTATGAGCCTTAGGGAAATTTGCAATTATGTGACCTAGTTGGCCACATACAAAACAATTTCCCGACTCCTAATAGCATACAACACCATGGCTCTTACCACACGTTTTGCATGTTGGCCAAATTTGAGCATGGCCACCACTTTGTTGACTCTTAGCCTGTTGAAACCAATCATTAGTATGCCTTTGGTTGAAGGCATTCGAAGACCCTTGTTGTTGGAACCTTTGGTTTCTGATGACCTCGGTTACCATCACCACCCTTGTGACCTTGATACTCACCATCACTCGTTGGCCTCTTACCATCATTTTTCCTCAGTTTGCGAATCTTCTTTTCCTCAAGTTGCTCGGCATAAATCATAAGCCAAGACAAATCCATATCTTGGATTAGTAGGGTAGTTTGGCATTCTTTGTAGATGAGGTCGGAGACTCTCAAAACAAACATATTCATCCTAGACCTAGGATTGGATAGCAACATAAGAGCATATTTGGAGAGTGTGCTAAATTTTAGTGAGTACTCATGAATGCTCATAGACCCTTGCCTCAAGTTCATAAACTCTTTAATTTTGGCTTTCCTTAATTCAAGAGGGAAAAAGCGGTCCAAGAACGCAGCCTTGAATTCTTCCCAATAAATTGGACCACTAAGTACCCTTTCACCTTCCCACTGATCATACCAAATCTAGGCAAGGCTTTTAAGTTGGTAGGCTACCAATTCAACCTTCTCCTCCGATGACACACTCATAATCGAGAGAACCTTGTATACCTCATTAATGAACTCCAGGGATCCTCATCAATTCTAGTTCCATAAAATTTTGGCAGGTTCATATAGGTGAATTCTCTTACCTTTGCTGCTTGGGTGGGAGCTTGAGGTGTTGGAGCTTGAGGTGGAGCTTGCGTAGCCTGATTGGCAACCATTTGATCCAATAATGAGTTAACATTCCTAAACTTGATATGGGAGACATTACCCTCTACTGGAGGTTGAGGAGCCTCACGTACGAGAATATTTCTTCTTGGCGACATTTTCTACAGTGCAATGAACAAGTCTTAAGAAGGAAGGATATCTTAAGTTTACTCTAGTCACGATTTGATTTAAACAAAGAAGTGAGACAATCCTAAACATGTCATAGCCTTCTACTCATAGTTGTGGCGTGATTCACAACCATGAATAAGACTCTACTAGATGCGGTGTGTGGACTTCCAAGGATCATTTTAAAACCTTGTGCTCTGATACCAAGCTTTTCATGACCCAAACCTAGGGCCTAGGTATGACACAATGAATGAAAACCCAAAGGCCCCCAAACAAGCCTCTTAAATCATAATTGCACATTTAGGGTTAAATGGTAAATGACAAATAGATAACAATGAAATATAGGAAATGGGACTAAGGGATAACTTGTAACCATAAGAGGAAGTATAAATTAAAAAGTTTAAAACATACCAAGTGTAGCAATAGTCCAGATACACCACTAAACAATGACAATAAATAGAGCCAAGAATACAAGTCTAGGCTCCTCAATACTAAGTAAAAATGAAAGTACATCAAATATCTTAATAACAAAGGCAAAGCTTAAAGAAGGGTTCTGTTCCCAATGAATGGGAACTCACCAAAGCTCAAAGTCTTCATGAGCAATCTAGCTGCGTGAAGGAGGATGAGGTAGATCACCTGTCCCTAAATGATTATAGCATGTAGTAAGAAATACGGTTAGTACTTTAGAATGTACTAAGTATGGGGGTATGCAATGCAACAAGTAAATATAATGACAGAGAATACTTACCCAGTATGACAAACTCCAAGCTTAAATAATATATTCAGTTCCAAAGTAAAGCGTAAAGTAATGCCATAAAAATTCATAGAGAAGCACATAAGAAAGTATGGAAACAAGACCATAACCGACAAAACTATATGAGCTATAATATGGAATACTGATGTCATACTCCACACTGGCCAAAGCGTGAGTCAACTTGCTAAGGTATAACTCCAGAAACGGAAATACTAAATGGATTCACTAGTTAGAAAGCCTAAAAAGGCATAATAAAAATATCCTATGGTGGCACATAGTTATGAGATTAGAAGCTTTATATAAGACCTCTTAGGTCAAGTCCCACTCCTAACTCATCCGATGCTAAGTCAAAATCCCACAGAAATGGAAAATGCATATTAGAAATAATCAGAACTTAATTTAGTTTGGAAAGTCATAACTTGTAAAATAAATCATATTCAACTTTTACTTAGAATAACTCCTTAATAAAAATTCAAAGTGAAACTGAATGGGTCTTAAGTCACCCAATATCATTTTATACTTGTGTTTACTTATTCTCATCCAAAATCATAAGTTCACAGTATGCTATGAAAGCCAAATATCCAGAGTTCATAACTCAACTTAAATCACGTTGGGGACTGGTTCAATAACCTTAAAATTACAAGTTTTATATTCAAACAAAGTTACAATAATCATAGGAACATTTTAGGATAAAATCATAATAACTCATTTGCGGATCTAAGACTTGAAAATATAGGTTAGCTTAAATAATGCAAATCTGAAATGCTTGAATTAAAACCTTGATAAATATACATGAATAATCATAAAATGTGTGAATAACCATAAATTAAGCAAAGATCAATTAGTATGCAATTGTACAAAGATTGAAAATTCGTAATTCTAAATTTAGTTTTTCCAAGAGGACTTCTTGGTTGAAAGGAAACCAAAAATCAAACCCATATGCTTGCTTGATTAGCCTTGAGAAGATGAAGAAACATGGTGGAGATCTTGAAGAATATTTAGCCGAAGTGTTGAGAGAGTTTTGGGAGAGCAATATAGATAGGGGATTTGGTTTCTTTGAAGAGTGATGTAGAGACTAAGAAGAGGGGGGTTATTTATATTGATTTTTTGGGGTTTATAAGGGTCATTTAATCACTAAAAAGTTATCAAAAACGTGTAGGGAGAAATGGCATAAAATCATGTGGTGCAAAGGGGCTTTTAGACTCACTTTTAAAAAGAAGAAAGATGCCCAACATAAGGGAGTGGGCGTGGGACCTAGGTATGGAAGCATAATCTTTTTCCATTGTGCTATGGAATGGTATAGTGTGGCCTCAAGTCGTGCTAAGGGCATGCCAAAGGATGCCCATGCAAGCCATGCAACAATGGCAAAAGAATTACTCCCAAACAAGTTAATTACGGAACCTTCACATATACCTTCATTTCGAATAGTCCAAACGCAAACCAAACTTCATTTTTAGTATTAACTTCACATAAAATTGCCCACAAAATATTATACAAATGATAAACCGACCACCCTTTCAAGACCACCTCAACAATCACATAATTAAACCAAGGTAATCGCTAAGATAACCTTCATTTCAAATTTTACTTAACTCAATAGGAATTCACTTGAACATTATTTTTTCACGCAAGTATAGACTTAAGAAAACATGGTACATTGCATCTTTCTTCATACCTCCCCACCAAAAGACATCCCTAAAATCCCTATACAGGCTGTAGAACTGGGGTGAATAGAATAGGAAGAATTATGAGCCTCATCAAGAATCTTCTCTCTCAAGTCATCAACACAAGGCACACATAACCTACCTTGGTACCTAAAGGCACCATCTCCCCCTTAGGAGAAAACCTCCACCTTGCCCTCCTTCACCAAGGCCTTCAATTCTAACAAGGAGTAATCAAGATCTTGTTTTTCTTTTAGCTCATCAACCAAGGAAGACTTTAAACCATTAACAACCACAATGCCATCATTATTCACCTCTTCCAACCTAACCCCCAATCTTGCCAACCTGATGGACCTCTCTAGCCACCTCTTTGCCACCACCATCAACATGAGCTAGGCTGCCGATATACACCCTACTCAAAACATCTGCCGTAGCATTAGCCTTACTAGGATTATAATGCAAACTCATATCATAATCCTTAAGAAGTTCTAACCGCCTTCTTTGCCTCAAGTTGAGATCTTTTTGAATAAACACATATTGGTCCTTCATTGTTTGAAAACTCATTTCACACTTATTGGTCCTTCAAGGTTTGAAAACTCCTTTCACATATTGGTCCTTCAAGGTTTGAAAACTCCTTCCAGTAGAGACAAGATAGGACAGCACACAAGCTTATCCTTCAAGGTTTGAAAACTCATTTCACACTCATTGGTCAACACAAACACACAAGCTTATCCTTCAAGGTTTGAACTCCTTTCACACTCATAGTCCACACAAACTTAGCTTTCTTTTGGGTCAACTTAGTCATCGGAGAAGCAATAGAAGAGAACCCAATGACAAACCTCCGGTAGTAACCCGCTAAGCCCAAGAAGCTTCTAATGTCTGATGGGGTCAATGGTCTAGGCCAATTTCTAATCACATACATCTTCTTAGGATCCACCTTAATACCATCCCCCGACTCCACATGACCTATAAAGGTAACCTTCTTCAACCAAAATTCAAACTCTCATACTTAGCATACAACTTCTTTTCCCTTAACCTTTGCAACATTACCCTTAAAATAAGCCACGTGCTCCTCCTCACTATGAGAATAGATCAAAATATCATCAATACCACCACAAGAAAATCAAGGTAGGGTTTAAAGATCCTGTTCATAAGATCAATGCAGATAGCTAGTGCATTGGTCAACCCAAAAGACATAACTACAAATTCATAATGCTTATACCTAGTTCGGAAGGCCATCTTGGGAATGTTACACTCCCTCACCTTCACTTGATGATACCCGGATCGAAGAACAATCTTAGAGAAGTGACCACCTCCTTAAAGTTGGTCAAACAAATCATCAATCCTTGGTAGAGGATACTTCTTCTTTATGGTGACTCTATTAAGTTGCCAGTAATAAATACACATTCTAAGAGACACCTCCTTCTTCTTCATAAACAACACCAATGCACCGCAAGGTAATTGGTTGGGACTAATAAAACCCTTCTCCAACAAATCCCTCAATTGCTCGTTCAACTCCTTTAAATCCGTCGGGGCATACGGTAAGGGGGATTAGAAATGGATTAGGTTTAGGGAAGGAGGCTATACCAAAGTCTATTTTCCTTTAGGGAGGAACACCGGGAAGGTCATTTGGAAATCTCCCACTAGTAGCATGAGAAGGCCCTTGGCCTTGGTGAGACCAGCCACTTGTGACATTGGAACTTGCTATTAAGATGGGCCCTCTTGGCCTCATAGCCCCTTCTCTTCCTCAATTTCTCCTCAGTCCAATTGTTTGGTATTGGTCATTAAGCGTGACAAGTCCTTGTCACTAATCAACATAGCGGTACGACATTTTTCACTCACCAAATCAGATACACCCTTCACAAACTTATTCATTCTAGACCTCGAGTCGACAAACAAGTGTGGAGCATATTTTGAGAGTTGGTTAAACTTGAGAGCATACTCCCTCACACTCATAAACCCTTGCTTCAAATTCATGCACTCCACCGATTTGGCTTCCGTAAGCTCAAGAGGGAAGAACCGATTGAGGAAAGCTGCCTTAAACTCCTCCCATAGAACCACATTGTTATTCCCTTTCTCCTCCTTCCATTGAATATACCATATTGAAGCCACCCCCTTGAGTTGGTTAGCCGCCAACTCTGCCTTCTCTTCCGAGCTCATACCCATAATGGATAACACTTTATATACCTTATCAATAAATTCTTGTTGGTCCTTATTCACCTTAGACCTATTGAACTCTGGTGGGTTCATCCTTATAAAGTCTCTCACTAGAGATGCCAGAGTAGAAGCATGAGCGGCTTGGGCCCCTTGGTTGACTTGATTAGCCACAACTTGAGCTAGCTAAGTGAGAGCAGCCCAGAGCTCACCATGAGCCGGTTGTTCCTGGGGTGTACGGGCTATTCTTTCTATTGTGTTATGCATGATCTAGCATAGCAAAGAACAATCATTAGGGGGAAAACCTTACCTTAACTTCTATAGCACGACCTAGAATAAGAAGAATTCAAGGGAAATATTTCCTAAAACGTCTCACAATCTCTTACTCATATTTGTGGTGCACAACACAACTATGAATAATATTCTAATCAACACAGTATGTTAGATGCCAAGGACCATTAACAACCTAGTGCTCTGATGGGAATTTTTTATTGCCCAAGCCTAGGGCATAGACGTAACATGGCAAATGTGAACACGAAGGGACCCCAATCAAGCCTCTTAACATATCATTACACATCCTTGGTCGTAAAAGTAATTAAATAATAATAAGAGATAATAAATATGGATAAACGAGGCTGTAAGAAATCTTTCATATCATAAAGTGTCAAAAGAGTCAAGAGAGTCAAGCTCATAGCATCGTTAAACCTCTAAACATAGAAATTAGTGGGGAAAAAGACAAGCAACCGGGCTCACCCTGATATAAACACCCATACTTACCTTCCTGACCAGCACACAATTAATACTTCTAATTTCTCCAATGCATAAACTCAATATTGATTTAAAAAGAAAATCCTACATTATAAAATCAAAGCATACTATAAAGAAAAGAGAGTCTATACATAGCATGGGTGTAGAGAAGTACACTCCCGAGTTGAGGACTCACTACTTGATTTGAGAGATATCACACTAGCCATGTGGAGGAGCAGGATGATCAAGTGGGGCTCCGGTTCCTACATGGTAACTTCATGTAGGTATAGAGTATAGATTAGTACGTTTGAATGTACTAAGCATGGAGGATGCAATGCAACAATAGATAGGCAACATACTCAAAATGCATCATTAGGCAATAGACGAACATATAATAATATGGCATGCATGAATGATACTTGAAGCAAATATGCTTATATATACATATCACATATGTAGGAAAATAGACCATAATCATAGACCAAGCAACTTAGTACATGGAATCTAAGGTAGACTACCCCTTAGTAGTGATTGAGGTACTAATCCCTCAATTGGTTAATGGCTTACCACCCCATCAAAGGCGATTAAGGTACCAACCCCTCAATTGGTTGATGGCTTATCACCCCCATCTTAGGTGATTGAGGTATTACCCCTCAATTGGTTGATGGCTTACCACCCCCATACAAGGTGATTGAGGTATCGACCCCTCAATTGGTTGAGGCTTACCACCCCTATCCTAGGTAATTGAGGTACCAACCCCTCAATTGGTTGATGGCTTACCACCTCCATCTTAGGTGATTGAGGCATTACCCCTCAACTGGCTATGGTCAACTCACAACACAATAGATACTTCTCATAAAACCAACACATACATATCACCTTTTCATCATCATAAAGTCACTTAACTCATATGCCAAGCATTAGGCCTTCAAACACTGAAGAAACATTAACCAAACATTTCATCAAACACTTGGTGGGTGTGTAATGCTAGTGTAAAACCATGCTATTAAAGAGTTAAATAATGCAAGAAATCTTGAAGTAAGTCATACCACTAATGCTTGGTAATACCATCATACAATATACACCAAAACCCTTCATCAAATCTCAAGATATATCAAAGGTTCATAGTGCAAAACATGCTGAAACTGTCACACTTTACAAAACCCAAACATAATTCTCAATTAAATTCATAATAGAAGACCCATAAGTAAAATCAACTTAGAAACATGTATTTTAGATAAAAAGGAAGCTTGGGCACCATGGGTGAAAGGACGCATTAGTTGAAACCCACATACCTTGACTTTGGAGAATCCTTGATAAAGATTGAAAATTGAGACTTGAAGCTTTGAGTGAAATCCTTGATCCGGATGAGTTTTTTGACTTGAAATTTGGAGTGAAATATTTGTCTAAGTGTTTGGGAGTGTATTGGGGAATGTCTTGTATGATATGAAGGTGAAATATGGCTAAGTATAGGTATTTTCAGGCATGGGAGGACCTAGGTCCAAAACCTAAGAGCCTTGGACTAAAATGAAAAACTGAACAAAAGATTAAACTAAGGTGCGAGGTGTGGAAACCTCATGGAATTTGATTTTTGATAAATTGAAATTTTGATGTGTTTGCTCTGAAATTGGGGTTCGACCTATTATTCACTCAATTTTTCCCCCTGATCAAGAATATGAAGTCAAATTTTTGATATCATGCACGAATTTTGAAATATATGGAAATTACAATTCTGGGCACTTTTGAGGCATATTTCAAGCACTTTTTTGTGTCATTTTAGAACTTGACTCTAGATGCCCTACAATCGATGGAGGCATAGGAAGCATCTAGCCAATCTATCCCTTGTATAACATCAAAATCAACCAAGGAAAGTTCTACTATGTTATAAGGGACAACATTATGCAAGATGTGGATAGGATAATTCCCATAAGCCTTCGTGCAGCAATGGACTCTCCTATTATAGTACATACTTCATAAGTCTCTTGAAGGACTTTAGGACATGCATGGTATCTATTTGCAAGAAAATGTGTTAAAAATGAAAAATTAGCTCTCGGGTCTATTAATGCATAGGAAACAAAATTATAAACTTTCAACATAACAGTGATAACATTCAAGGCCTCATCAATTTTTTGTCGACCATTGAGATCATAGAAATGATTGGTCCTTGGAGCCCCTTGAACTTGCCTACCTTGGCCTTGGGGCCTTGCACCTCACTTCTGCAAACCATGGAATAGCATCGGGGCTTCCTACACTAGAAGCATACATTTGAATTGGACAAGCACTCTCCCTCTTAGAGCCCTCCACATATGGGGAAATTTGGGCTTTGAGGCTTTGGATCTATCTCCTTGTCTTTAGTGTTTCAGGGAGGAGTGTTGGTAGATCCTTTTCCATCTTGCTTTTGGTCACTTTGGAACTTGTGGCCTTCACTCATTTGGTGAGATTTTCCCCCACTATCAACCCTAGTCCTCTTGGACTCCCTTTCTCTCTCTCTATCTCGTAGCTTCTCCTCTTTGATTTTCTCAACATAGGTCATCAACTGGGAGATGTCTATCTCCTTCACAAGAATCACCATCTTACACTTCTTTGATACCAAGTCGAATACACCATGGATGAATTTGTTCATACAGGCTCTTACATCCGCTACAATGAGAAGGGCATACTAGGAGAGTTTGGTGAACTTGAGGTCATACTCCTTCATGCTCATGTGTCCTTGTATGAGATTGACAAACTCTTGCACTCTGGCCTCCCTCAACTCTATTAGAAAGAACCCATCTAAGAAAGCACATTTAACTTTTTCCCACTCAATCGGACTCGCTCCTAGGCCCCTCTCCTCTGCCTATTAGTCATACAATATCTTAGCCACCCCTTTAGTTGGTAGGCCACCAACTCGACTTTCTCTTTTGATGGAACTCCCAT
The DNA here is from genome assembly GCA_025774065.1 of Solanum ossicruentum. Taxonomy (NCBI): domain Eukaryota; kingdom Viridiplantae; phylum Streptophyta; class Magnoliopsida; order Solanales; family Solanaceae; genus Solanum; species Solanum ossicruentum. Next base: position 23,425 of record JAOTQR010049909.1, read on the forward strand.
GATGGTGCCAATCTAGTAAGGCTCATCAAGGAAGTCGATAGCGTCCTCTTCTATCTTAGAACATGGAACTCGGGAGGACTCATCCTCGTAAAGCTTCTAACTTGTGTAGTTGGAGTAGGCACTTGGGAAGGAATGGCAATCTCCCTATTCGCTTGGTTAGTTAAGGCTTGAGGTACCATGGTGAACGTGACTCCTAAGGATATTTATTTTCTGTTGAATCAAGTAGGTAGTACTACTAACATGTAATACTGCAGTCTATGGCATATGTTAGTTTTTGTGTGAAAAATTATACCCATCAAATTATTGGTAGCTAGTCTTGGTAGAAACCATGCAATTTTGATTGTTGACAATGCTTGTTCTGATAAGCGAGGTCTAATTATGATGAAAATCATGATCTAAGAGTCTATGTTGATAGTGTAATCAGTGTCATGTGTGTTTGAGCTTTCTTTGCTAAATTCTAATACTATGTTTCAATTTAGAACTTGCCCTGTTACTCTGACTAGACTGTAGGTTAGTTGGTTAGGAAAGGATCTTATGCCGTTGTTCATATTAGTTCACTTAGCCTAAATGATGAACGAAATGTATAATATATCCCTTGATCCCAAAGTTTGACCTTGCTTGTACCCTTTTCTTTGTAAAACCTTGGTAACCTAGCCTTATTGAATGTAAAATCCTGAAATTGGCCTTGACCATTCCTTGAATATTGTTCACCTTAACTAAGACAAAAAGCTTAAGTTGAGGGTGGCTACCAAAAAGTGGCCCTGGTTCATAGGTTGGATATTGTGCACCTCGACTCAGGCTAAAAGCCTAAATTGAGGGTTGTTAATGTAAGGGTAATTAGAAAAAATTGGATGGAAGCTAATGATACAAGAAAAAGGGAAAAAACTGTGCAATGGTTGCAAGAAAAATGAATAGATGCTTAAACAATGAGCTGAAAGAAAAATGATGTGAAAATAGAAGTGTCACGACCCAATCCTAGGGCCTAGACGTGACCAGTGAATGCAAAACCTAAAGGAACCCAAAACAAGCCTCATAGCATTTCATTACACATCCTTAGTCGAGGAAGCAATTAAAATGTCAATAAGAGATAAGTATAATCAAGGGGAATTAGGACTAAGGGTAAACTTCCATATCATAAACATCAAGAATATGTCCAACAACACCTCTACTGTATAGATAAGAGCAGGGGTCAAGACAGGCAATCGGGCTTACCCTCATAGTCAATGTATACATAAAAGAAATATAGTTTAGAATATACCGTGAGATCATAAGCAACGTCCCTGGAATGGAGGACTCACCACCAAGCTTGAGTGAAATTGTACTAGCCACGTGGGTGGAGATACTCAAGCGGGGCTCCGGTTCCTACATGGTGATATCATGTAGGCATAAAGTATGCGTAGTACATTTGGATGTGCTTAATATGTAGGGTATAATGCAACACAAGATAGGAAACATAGTAAAAATGCATAATGATAAGCAATAGATAGCATAATAGCAATATGACATGTATGATCAATGCTTAAGTAAATCATGCTTTGCAAATCATTCAATTTGTATAGATCATAATGCATTAGTGTGGCAAGAGAGCTTAACTGACACACAATAATACTAAGCGAGCTACAACTCAGAATACCAATGATTACCCCTCACTAGTGAAGAAGTGGACTACGTTCCAAGGTAAATCACACTTCACCTTATAGGAGCTCGTCGCCTTTTGGAGAAGCAACCTTCCTTACGAGAGCCCATCCATTTTCGGAGAGGATTCTATGAGTAATTTCACCTTACAGGAGCCCATCCCCTTTCGGATCAAGTGGCCTTCCTTATGGGAGGCTGTCCCTTTTCGGAGAGGATTTTATGAGTAATTTCACCTTACGGGATCCCGTCCCCTTTTAGATCAAGTAGCCTTCCTGACAGGAGTCCGTCCCCTTTCAGATCAAGCATTTCATAAAAGAGTGAACTAAATAAATCCACTAGCATAGCAAGGGTATCACATATTCCTATGGTGGTACATAGTTCAAGGAAAGACAGTGAACTCTCCATCCATCGGTGCTAAGCCTAATCCCATGGAATTAATAAGATAATCATACTTTATTAACTTACAATAAACATAGAGACATGGCATGAGTAGCTCTTAACATCATTGACCTCAAATGGTGATCCTAACTTCAAACATGGTAATGGATCATCATCAACATTACCCTTTGCAATAACATTAACATCAAAGGCTCACAAGAGGTATAATCTTAGAAAAAGGGGCTTAATCCAACCTTACAACATCATCAACATTTTCACTATTTGAACACATCTTTAGAAAGCTCATAATCATCATAGAGTCACTTGAATCATAACTTAACCAATAATTCATCAAAGCTTAAAGAATTCTTAAAAGAGCATTTTATCAAAAACACTTGGTGGGTGTGTAATGCTAGTGTAAGATCATACAATTCAAGAGCGAAATCATGCTAGAAAATTCAATGTAAAACCTTCAATAGATACTAGGTAACATTCTCAAGCAATAGTCAAAATCCTTTATCAAATCTTACAATAGATCTTGGATTTGTAGCTCAAAATATGCTAAAACAATCACAATTCCACAAACCCAAATATAGTGTGCAGTGAATTTCATAATAAGTAATACCCATGAGTAAATCAACTTTAAATCATGCAATTTTAAGTAAAAGGAGGTTTGGGATTCATGGGTTAAAGGAACCCATGAAAGAAACCTATATACCTTAGCTTTTGAAGAAACCTTGAAGGAGATTGGAGATAGAGACTTGAAGCTTGAATGATAACCTTAGAATCTAGAAAGAGATTAGGACACTTAAATCCTGGAGGAGATCTTGGGGCTTGACTTGGTTTCCTTGAATTCGAATAAGGCTTCTTGAAAACCATGAGAATGGTTGGAGAATTTGATGAAGTTTAGAGAGGAATTGAGAGGCTTTTGTTTGATTTTTAGGGCTCAAAATGGCTTGACAATGAGGGATTTTTGTGTATATAGGTATAGGGTTATTATCCAAAAATTATTTATCTTGGCACAGAGAAAGTATGCCTTTGTAGGTAATTGTTTGCCCATATAATTTTGCCCTTTGAACAAGAATATGAGGTCAAATTTGTGATATTTTGTAGGGATTTTGAGATCTTGAAAAAAAATACAATGTAGGGTCTTTTTGAGCTATGTGGAGGGGTGTTTAAATATCCCCGATTTGAGATATAAGGGAATTACGATTATGGGAGCATTCCTAAGCAAGTGTTGAGTGTTTCAAGAAGGAAATGAACTAAAAATGAGAGTAAGGCACCCAGAAAAGCTTGAAATAGAAAAAAGAGAGAATGAGGTTAAAATAGAAAGTGTTGGTAGGACAAAAGTATAACGCAGTGTCAAAGAGGGCCATTAGTCACTATGTTCCCAAAAAATACACCAAATCCCCTTGAGCCTATGTTACAAGCTAAGAAAGTCATATAACGATCTAGTCCAAGTAGTCGAAAATCATATTCGTGAGTGTAGGGGCAAGCATATAGTATTCAACATGGTGTTTGAATTTGTATTGTGAGAGTGATGCTTAGTCCCAAATATTGAATCTGAACATACTATCATGAGTGGGATATGAGACTTCTTTTTGTAAGGGCACTTGCATTGCGCTGTTGATAGACTAATCAGTGATTGTTGCTTGTCTGTGGTTACCTTGCTTATTATTCTTGCACTGTCACATGTGTCAATCTATATTGGTTTGTTTGATAGCTATCTAATATGAATTGATGAGTAGTATGGGTAACTGTGCTTGATTTGGAAGACGATGTGTGCCATTAGATTGAGGTCTAAGTGTTACTATAATGCTTATGTAGATTGAGTCTGTCGCTTGAGGACAAGCAACAATTTTAAAAATTGAGGGTGTTGATGTACTGTCAAAATACAACACTTTTGATGCTTAAAACTTGGAGTTTTTTGTTCTTAAAGCGATGTTAGTGGGTTTGATGTGTTTTTATGTTTGTTTTTCAGGATTATAGGATTTGGCAAGATTTTGGGCTAAGTGTTGCAGTTGCTGCAGTTTGGTTGATATACGAAGTACCATACGGGCCGTGGAAGTTTTTACGAGCCATAGAGTGTGTTTGTAGTTGAGATCTAGTGAAGGGTCAATTTTCTAAAGTTACATATACAAACTGTTAGACAAGCCATGGAAATTTGTATGAGTTGTGGATGAGGTTCCGTACCTTGAGGATCAAAAGTTGGGATTTATCTGAAAGTCATCAGACAAAACCCTATACGAGCTGTAAGTCTGAATACAACCCATAGAAAGGTTACGTAGAAGCTATGCCTAGTTTTGAAGAATGAAGTTCACGAAGCCCTAGTACGCCCGTAAAACTTAGTATGGTCCATAACCCTACCCATATTGCTTGCCGAATCCAGTTTTCATATTGTTTTTGGACTTGTATTTTAAGGGCCATAAATAGTTTTTAAGTTTATTTTTAGAAGGGACCAAAAGAGAATGACCAAAAACATAGAGAGAAGTGTTTAGAAACACTTGTTACACAATTTTGTGATTTTCATCATTACTTTGTGATTTCTTATGAAGAGTTTGGAATTTCTTGTTCTTAAATTCATCTTTGTAAGTGCACAATTGTGTTATTCTATATCATGATTCTTACATTTACAATGATTATGCATAGCTAAATCCACAACTAGGATTGTGGGAACCTTGAAGAACTACCAAGGTAAAATTGGATAATTCATAATTCTTGGAAAGTGTGCATGCATGTATTATTTAATTCTCTTTATTTTTATTACTTTTTAATGATGGCCAAGGCTGAGCTAACCTAGTTGTTACTGACTAGATCAAGATAGTAATAAATAGGATAAGAGATTAATTAATAGGATTCGATCGATTTCTTCTCATCCAATCAACCAAACAAGACCAAGGGGTGGTTGCACTGGGGAAATAGGTAAGGGTTAGTAATGTCACAATATAGGGACAGATCAAATCACATAGTAAAATTTACCTCTCACCCAGATCAAAGGGATTGGTGAACTTAACTTTCAGTTTTTCATGCAACACACTAGAAAGGATTATGGTTATCTAGTAATACCAAGTTAGGGAATCATAGGAAACACAATACCCTAGTTACTCTTCTCATTCGTTTCATCACACTTGTTCTAGTTTTGGTTTACTTTCTGCAAATTACAAATCCTCCCCCCCTTTCGGGAGATAAGTAGGTTAATTTACTTGACTTGTTTGAAATTACTTTGAGCTACCATATTCCCTGTGAGATTTGACCTAACCTTGGTAAGCTTATATATCCTAACAACGACCGCTAACCTTTAAAAAGGATGTGCAGCTTCAGCAACATGACTTAACACCGAGTGGACTTGAAATTGGGATTCATTGCGTTAGTTGAGGCATGACCTATTATAGATAAATCTCAATATCCCTAAATATGTGTCCAAAGACCCGAACATTGTATGACCTTAATGGAGCTTGGAATTTGGTTCCGAAAAGTTTTTGATCAAGGTGATTCCTTATGGGCACCTCATGGACCATGTGACTCACCACAGTCGTGTTGAGGGGCCTTGAGGTGGCCCTTGCCTTATGTGTAGAGTCTTGGCATTATATGGAGTTTAAGACAAAGGAACATACGACATGAACCCCACATGGTCCATGCAAGGCTTCACTGGCCGTGAGGTGGACCGTGTGAAGGGCCATGGCCTTGAAAAATCACATTTTATATATGGATTGCAACACATGAACCTATCATGGATCGTATACCACTTCATGATGTGAGAGGCCTTCCGTATAGGCATTGGTGTGAAAATTTTCTAGGTATAGGACCATTATATTCGAACTTTATTGATGGAGAATTTCTAATGGAAGCTTTACGGGAGGCCACAAGGTATGTGTGACCTCTCATGAGCCATGAAGCCCACCGAAAGGGTGTTGGCGTTCAATTCTCTAAGTATGGAATTCCATCGGCTATGCTTTTCATAAGAACCGATAGAAGGGTCAACATTAAATGGTCATATCTCTTAGAACAAAAAGAACCGGTTGACTATAACCAACTAAATTGAAGCTCTTTGAATTAGCTTTCTAATGCATCGGGTTTCACATAATTTTGAGTTTAGATCAAGAAGTTATGCCCGTTTTCGTAAAGTTCGTCCACACAGTATTTAGTGTGATTTGGTTAAGTGAGGCTTCACAGGTTGGTTCACAATTGTAAGATCCCACCTATGAGGAGTATGCAGAATGCAAGGAAATTACCTTATGAACTTTTTGGACTGTTAGCTTCTACAAGGGGTTTTACGTGCAGTAAATTTTTACACGACCCATAAGTTGGTTCGTCGAACCTGGGGAAGACTTGGTGGAATTGGGATATTTCAGGGATTCAATCTCTGGCTCATCAGAAGGCCCATAAGATTTTTTATGACCCATAGATCATGTCGTGGAATGTCACTCAGAGGAAGTTCTCTAAAAGTTTGAAAATGCTAACAGACGAAATCCCATCTACAGCCTGTACAATGGACTACAACCCATAAAAAGGGTCTCGTAGTCCTATTTGGCCAATTTTTAAAAAGGGTAGTTTTGTCCATTCATAGTAATTTAAGCCCATGCTAGGTCATTTTGACCTCTAAAGGACCCTTTATCAGCTCTCTTAACCCTAATTCCACTCATTCCTCCACATTCCAAAAACACTCTAAGTCCCAAACCCCTCCCAAGCTTTTCAAGGTGTTCAAAGAAGAGTGCAAGCTGAGGGTTTTAGTTTTTTCACCTCTAAATCAGATTTTCTCTTCATTAAGTAGACAAGGTATATGGGTTTTGATAGCAGAGACCTTTCCTCTACAAGCTCAAGCATTCCTCCTCTCCTTTGTGAGTTCTTAAGATATGGTAATACATGATGATTTTTATGAACTCATTCTTATGATGATAATATGAAGTGTTTAATGATGGTTATCCTAGTACATTATCATGTCATGCAATATCATATGAAATCTATGGTTTTTATACGAGGGTCTGATGATACCCTAAGTTTCTTCATATTGATTGGTGGGTTATTTTGAATAATATTTAAGGATTTTAGTATACTGCTCTCATGGCATTTATTTTCAAACTTCATGATTTCAAGCTAGTATACATGTACCTACTATGAATTGATTTAAAGATGCATGCGAAGTTCTTAATTCATGAATGCCTTATGGCAAGATATGTTTGATAAACATGTTGAGACTAACAAGGGGGTTAACATGTATGCTATGAGCTCATGAGCATGATATGAATGACAAGGATTGTGTGAAGCCCTAACTTTGATATTACAAGTTATGATTAATGAGCTACTCCAAGAATGATATTAAGATATTTTTAGACTATGCATGCCATAACTATGACTATGTTTCAAGTATTTTGTGGGATTGTGACCTATCACCAATAGGGCCTTGGTAGTCTCCCATGGTCCCATGACTATGTGCTACCATAGGTGTAAGACACTAATCCCCTATATGGGCTTGTACCTACCGAAAAGGTAATGTCGTAAGGTATGGATATTTGTTGAACCTACTGAAAATGTTGTGCCATAAGGTAAAGATAAAATGTGAAACCCACCAAAAGGGTTTTGTTGTAAGGTGATGGTACTTTTTGAAAAGGCCATACCGTAAGGATAGTGTTAGGCCTTTCCTCGCAAAGTAGATCGTTCCTTGTCCTATGTGGAGTGAACATCAGGATTCCAAGTATTAGCTCATTTGGTCTTATATGTTGGTTATGGTCCCTTCCCACTATGTAAATGATTTCATATGATTTGATGATTCCTCATGCCTGCCCCTCTAGGAAATTACCTCTCACGACATATTGAACATATACCCATTGTTTATGATGGCACATATTTTATGATTTATGTTCTTTGATGCATTTGTACCCCTCATACTAAGTACATTCCAATTATTAACGCATACTTTTTACCTACATGATCTAACTATGTAGAATCTGGAGCTCCTTACATCCTTCTCCTCCATGTGGCTAGACGTTCTGGTGGAAGATTGCTTGGTGAGTCCTCCACGTCGAGGAAAAAATTCCACTTACTTTCATGTCTTATTTAGACTCATTTATTTTTGGATATTATCTTTTAAGGGTGAGCGAGAGAGATGTCTTAGCCCCCACACTACTCATGATTAGAGGTGTTGTTGGATATTATGATGGTTATGTATGATTCTGCTCGACTCCTTATGATTTTGTATTATGAAGACATCCTTTAGTCCCTTAATCTATTTTTATGTTAAATGTTTGATGATGGTGATAAGGTGGAAGTCCCAAGTCCCTTATTGCCCCCATAGCACGAGTTATATTTATCTGCCTCTTAGAAATTATTTGCTATGTGATTCATGTTCATCCTCTCCTTTACAACATCCCCATATCATGAGTCCAAAGCCCCATTTCCCATAGAAATTATTTGCTACATGTTTATTTCTCTTTTATGCTTCCGCGAACTAAGGATGTACTATCCATGCTTAAGAGGCTTGTTTGGGATCCCTTAAGGTCCTCATTCATCGTGTCGCATCTAGGACCTTGGCTTGGGGTGAGACAAAGCTTGGTATCAGAGCACTAGATTCATAAATAGACCTCGGAAATCCAACACAATATGTTTAATAGAGTCTTGTTAATGGTTGTGAAGCACACCACTACTATGAATGGGAGACTATGAGACATTTTGGGAAATGGTTCACTTCTTCATGCTCTACTTCGTGCTTTAGATTTGACAATAAGGTTTTCTATCTCTAATGAGTAGCCTCTTTTATCTTTTAGATTATGTCGCCAAGATTAATGGCATAAACAGATCCCTCTCTCGAGATGGAATCGGCCCCACAGGCTCCCCAAGAGAAGGAGAAGGAGTCAACCTCACCAAGAATAAAAATGTGGTCACCCTCTTGGCAAGGGCTGTGGCCAATCAAGGTGTTCAAGCTCCCAATGCTCCTACACTGACCTCAATGGAGAAGCATTTCATAAGGATGAATCCCCCAGAATTCCATGGCTCAAACGAAGAGAAAGACCCCTAAGAATTCATCAATGAAGTGTATGAAGTTTTGGCTATCATGGGGGTAAGTTCGGAGAAGAAAGTAGAACTAATGGCCTACCAAATCAAAGGCCTTTCCCAAATATGGTATTATAAATAGAAGATGGAGAGGGGGGATGATGAGCCCATCCCATGGGAGGAATTTTGAAATGCCCTAGAAATGTGATTTGGAAATGCCCATAATCATAATTTTCATATATCTCTAAATCCGTGTGCGATATCAAAAATCTAATTTTATATTCATGATCAGGGAGAAAATTGAGTGGGAAATGGGCATAACACTAATTTTAGAGGACCCATAGTGAAAAATAATTTTCACAAAAGTTTGATTTCTAGTAGTCATCCACGCCCTGTCTGCGATGCTCCAAGGTCGCGAATTGGTGTTGGAGTTTCCAGCGCGATTTGTCCACGTCGTGAACATGACATGGACCAGTGAATTATTTTCCTTAGATTTTCATTTCGGTCCAAGGGCCTTGGATCATAGCTCCATGCCCACTTATGCATGAAAAACACCTATACTTAGCCATGTTTAACCTTTATATCCCTCAAGACACTGTCAAAAACCTCTCCGAGACTTAGCCAAATATTACATCCAAATCCAAGTGTCTCAAGCTAAATTTCAAATCTCAAGAACATCATTCAAGCTTCAAATATCCTTCACGTCTACATCAAGGAATCCCCAAATTTAGGTTTGTGGGTTTCATCCATTGGGTTGTTTTACCCATATAGCCCAATCTTCCTATCTTATAAAAATTACTTGTTTTCAAGTTATATTATCTATGGGTATCTTTTATTAAGGATTATAATCATGAAATATGTTGGGGTTTTATGCAATGTTGATTAAATATGCATGTCTACCTATCTCAAGCTTATACTATGAGTTGGTTTTGTCTATTGAGACTTGTATGTTTTGAGCTATGAAACTATGATCTATTATGAGATTTCATGATGGATTTCAAGGTATCTCACATGATGGTTTTGCAATATATTGGTGGGTTGATTTGAATTGAGTTTTCTCATATGATTTCACTCTTGAATTGCATGATTTTGAACAACCATTGCACACCCATCCACCAAGAATTTGATAAAATGTCAAGTCAAGAATTCTCAAGTTAATTACATGTTTTATAAGTCAAGTGACTTTATGATGAATATGGGCTATCAAGTATGTTATGAATTCATGAAATTACCTATGATTATGCAAGTATGAAGTCAAGCACCATTTTCAAGATTTTACCTCTTGTGAGCTTTTAATGTTAAAGAAAGGGTAATGTTTGATGATGATCTATTCTTATGTTTTAAAGTTAGGCTCACCATTAGAGGTCAAAGATGTTTTAGAGCTACTCATGTCATGTTTCTTACGAATTGCTAAATTATGATTATTTCAATTATTCTGTGCGATTAGGCTTAGCTCCGATGGATTGGATATGGCATGGACTATCCTCATGGGTTTATACTCCTTACCTCAAACAATGTGCCAACATAGGAGTATACTTTCCTTGCTGTACTAGTGGATCCATTTAGTGCACTCTCTCTTGAAATTCTTCCTGAAATGGGACGGGCTCCCGTAAGGCGAAGTTTCTCATGAAATCCCTTCCAATATAGGATGGGTTCCCCTAAGGAAGGTTACTTCTCTAAAAGGGAACGGGCTCACGTAAGGTGAAGTATGGTTTACTTTGGCAAGTAGACCACCTCTTTACCGATGAGGGATAAAAATTGGGATTCTAAGTTGTAGCTAGCTTGGTCTTATTCTATGTCAGTTGAGGTCTCTTTCCACACATGTATTATGTTCTATGTAAGTTAAATGATTTACAATAATGTTTTACTTCAAGCATTGATCATGCATGCTATATTTAGATTATGCTTATCTATTGCCTATTACTATGCATTTGGACTATATTGGCTTATGTCTTGTTGCATTGCATCCTACATACTTAGTACATTTAAATCTACTACGCATACTTTATACGTACATGATATCACCATGTAGGGACTACAACTCCTCTTTATCATCCTCCACGTAGCTAGTGAGATTATTTGAAGAAAAGCTCGGTGAATCCTCAAGTTCAGGGATACTATCCACTTTCTCTTGCTATTTCTAAGACTTCTTGATGTTTAACCTATGACATTATGAAGTTGAGCTCAGAGAGAGTATTGGCTCCCGCTCTATTTTATGTTTAGAGGTGTTGTTGGAGTATTATGATATATTTTTGCTATAAGCTTGACTCTTTATCTTTTTATGATTATCAAAGACATCCCTTAGTCCCGCTTCCCATTTATATTATCTCTTGTTGTTGCTTACTTTTCTTCCGCGACCAAGGATGTGTGATTGATATGATAAGAGGTTTGTTTTGATTCCTTTGGTTTCCCATTCACCGTGTCACGTCTAGGCCCTAGGCTTAGGTCATGACAAACTTGGTATTAGAGCATTAGGTTCTTAATGGTCCTCGAAATCCAACACACCGCGTCGAGTAGAGTATTGTTCATGGTTGTGAAGTGCACCACATCTATGCCTAAGAGGCTATGAGACATTTTAGAAAATGTTTCCCTTCTTTATGATATATGTCGTGCTATAGAAGTTAAGGCAAGGCTTTTCCCAAACGAATGTTCTTTCTATTCTAGATCATGTCCATTCCATGAGGAAAAAAAGCCCGTACACTCAAAGAGCAATCAACTCCTCCCGCTCCTCAAGATTCTCAAGGAGGGGTAGGCCAAGAAGAATTTTGAGATGCTATAGCAATGTTGGCTCATCCCATGACCAACCAAACTAATCAATGGGCCCAAGCCCCTTATGCTCCTACTCCGGCCTTGAGGGTGAGGGATTTTACTAGGATGAAACAACTAGAGTTCCATGAATCCAAGCTGGATGAGGATCCCCAAGAATTCATTGATGAGGTGTATAATGAGTTTTCCATTATGTGGGTTAATTCGGAGGAAAAAATGGATTTGGCGATCGACCAACTGAAAGGGGTAGTTAAAATTTAGTTTACTCAATGGAAGATGGAGAAGTGGATTGGTGATGCTATCCCTTGGGAGGAATTCATAGTGGCATTTCTCAACCGGTTCGTTCCTATTGAGCTAAGGGAGGTAAAGATGATGGAAATTATGAATCTAAAGCAAGGGTCTATGAGTGTGAGGGAGTATTTCCTCATTTCAACTCTCTTAGTATGTGCTGCCACAATTGGTTGTCGAGCCAAGGTCATGGATGACCAAATTTTTGTCGGGTGTGTCCGTTGAATGAGTAGTATCATACCGCCATGCTAATAGGTGATATGGACTTGACCTACCTCATGAATATGCTGAACAACTAGAGGCGGAAAAGCTTAGAAAGAGAAAAAGTGGTGAGTCTAAGAGGGCTCGATTTGAAGGTGGGTCCAAGGCTCTAAGGGTGGCCAGTTTCCTCAAGGACATAATTTCCAAGGCCAAGGGTCATCCAATGCTTTCAACAAGAGGTTTGCCAATGATAGGGTGCCTAATAAAAGGTTCCAAGGTGGTAATGGAGGAATGATAAAGCCAAGACGTCCAAGGTGTGAAAAGAATCATAATGGTCCTTGTTTGAGAAACTTAAATGCTTGCTTTGGTTGTGGTGAAGTTGGCACAAGGTTATTGATTGTATCATGCTCAACCCAAAGGTGGGAGATGGTTGTCCACAAGGCCAAGGTGCAAATGTGTGTCAAATGGGAAGAGGAGGCCATCATGGGGGTGCACCAAGGCAAATTAGATTCCATGCTCTTCAAGGGAGACAAGGGGTGAATGAGGTGCTTGATGTCGTCACCGATATGTTAAAGGTTATTGATTTTGATGTGTATGCATTAATAGACTTGGGTTCCACTATTTCTTTTATTACTCCTTTTGTTGCCAAAAAGCTTCAGGTTAGTCTTGAATTTTTGTTTGAACCTGATGAAGTGTCTACCCTATTGGTGAGTCCATTGATACTAAAAGAGTCTATAGAAATTTCCCTGTGTTCATTTTGCTTAAAATCTTGCCTTGTGATTTCGTTGAATTTGGTATGGTGGATTTTGATGTCATTCTTGGGATGGATTAGTTGTATGCCTATTATGTTTCTATTGATTGTAGAACCCATAGGGTTAAACTCCAATTCCCCAATGAGCACGTCCTTGAGTGGGAAAGTCGTGATGTGGTGGTCAAGGATAGATTCATTTCTTGTCTGAAGGCCAAAGTTGATTTCTAAAGGTTGTCTTTATCATCTTGTGAGGGTTAGGGATGCGGAGTTCAAAGTCCTTTCTATTGATTCAGTTTCGGTGGTTAATGAGTTTCGTGGTGTCTTTCCCGATGAGCTTCCCGGTAGCCCTCTCGAAAGGGCAATAGATTTTGGTATAGACCTCCATTCTGATACTCAATCTATTTCTATTCCCCTTATCGTATGGCCCCAACAGAGTTGAAGGAGCAATTGTGGGATTCATTGGAGAAGGGTTTTATAAGGCCTACTAAGTCACCTTAGGGTGCACCGGTGTTATTTGTGATGAAGAAGGATGGTTCTCTTAGAACGTGCATTGATTACCGACAACTTAATAGAGTCACCATAAAGAACAAGTACCCTCAACCAAGGATTGATGACCTTTTCGATCAACATCAAGGGGCTAGTCACTTTTCTAAGATTGATCTTCGGTCTGGGTACTATCAAGTGAAAGTGATTGAGTGTGACATTTCCAAGATAGCTATCTGGACTAGGTATGAGCACTTTGAGTTTTTAATTATGTCTTTTGGGTTGACTAATGCACCGACTATGTTTATGGTTCTTATGAATAGGGTCTTTAAACCCTACTTGACTTGTTTGTGGTGGTTTTTATTGATGATATCTTGATTTATTCCAATAGTGAGAAGGACATGTGCATCACTTGAGAGTGGCATTGCAAATCTTGACGGAGGAGAGGTTGTATGCAAAATATAAGAAATGTGAGTTTTGGTTGAAAGAGGTTGCTTTTCTAGGGAATGTGGTGTCGGGTGATGGCATTAAGGTGGATCCTAAGAAAACAGAGGTGATTAGAAATTGGCCTAGACATTTGACTCCATCGGACATTAGAAGTTTCGTGGGTTATTAACGGTGCTTTGTGTATGGTTTCTCTTCCATTGCTTCTCCTATGACTAAATTAACACAAAAGAAGGCAAAATTTGTGTGGACCTATGAGTGTGAAAAGAGTTTCCAAGCTTTGAAGGATAAGCTTGTCTCCGCTCCTATCTTGGCTCTATCGGAAGGGATGGAAGGATTTGTTGTATATTGTGATGCCTCAGGAATTGGTTGGGTTGCCTAAGACTAGGAAGAAGTTTGACTCTATTTGGGTTGTTGTGGATAGAATGACAAAGTCGGCTCACTTCCTACCGGTCAAAACTACTTATAGTGCCGAAGATTATGCCAAGTTATATATACATGAGTTGGTTAGATTGCATGGGGTTCCCTTGTCAATCATTTTGGATCATGGTGCTCAATTCACTTCTGAGTTTTGGAGGTCTTTCCAAAGAGGTCTTAGTACCAAGGTTCAGCAGCACGACCTTTCACCCTCAAACGGATAGTCAAGCCGAGAGGACTATCCAAACTCTTGAGGATATGCTTAGAGCTTGTGTTTTGGAGTTTAAGGGTAGTTGGGATGAACATCTTACACTGATTAAATTTTCTTACAACAATAGCTACCGCTGCAGCATTGGTATGGCTCCTTTTGAAGCTTTTTATTGTAGGTAATGTAGATCCCTGGTTGGGTGGTTTGAAGTGGTGGAAATGGCTTTGCTAGGTCCGAATTTGGTCATGGAAGCCTTGGAGAAGGTTAGGTTGATAAGGGAGAGATTGAAAACAAGCCAAAGTAGACAAAAGTCCTCTTCCAATTTGAGGAGAGATCTTGAGTTTAATGTTTGTGATTGGGTCTACTTAAAAGTCTCATCCATGAAGGGTGTGGTCCAGTATGGCAACAAGGGGAAATTAAGCCCAAGGTCTGTGGGTCCTTATAAAGTTTTAAAGGGAGTGGATAAGGTTTCATATGAGTTGGAGTTTTCTATGGAGATGGACATAGTTCATCCAGTCTTCCGTGTGTCCATGTTGAGAAAGTTTGTGTTGGACCCAAGTGCCATAGTGCCCTTGGATGTTGTGGGCGTTGAATAATTTGACTTATGAGGTCTCACTGGAGATTGTGGATAGATAAGTTAAGAGATTGAGAAACAAGGATATAGCTTCCGTCAAGGTCCTTTGGAGGAACCAACAAGTTGAAAGTGCCACATGGGAAGTTGAGGCGGACATAGGAAAGCGATATCGGTATCTCTTCCACTCTACTTAATCTTGAGGTACTAATTTAAGTCCCCTATATGCTTCCAAGTCATAAGTTTCAACCTTTATATCATTTTTCATGCATTGATGATCATTACAATAACTTTATGGTAATTTTTGACATTCATGTTGAGATTTTGAAAATGATGTTTAAATACGTTTGTTGCATTCATGTCGGGCTGAAATCTTTATGATTACTTCTCGTATGTACATATCTTTGACATTCGGGGATGAATATTCCCAAGGGGGAGATATTGAAATGCCCCAAAAATGTGCTTTGGAAATGCCCATAATCATAATTTCTATATCTCTAAATCTGTGCACGATATCAAAAATTTGACTTCATATTCGTGATCAGAGGGCAAAATTGAGTGGTAAATGGGTATCACCAAAATTTTAGAGGACCCATAGTGAAAAATAATTTTAACAAAAAATCAATTTCTAGTAGCCATCCACGTCCTAGCTGCTACGCGCCAAGCGCGTGGATCAATGTTGGAGTTTCATGAATGATAGGTCCATGTTGCGGACCTAATGTGGACAAGTGTATTGTTTTCCTTGGTTTTTTATTTCGGCCCAAGGGCCTTGGGGTTATATCCCTATGTACACTTATGTGTGAAAATACCTATACTTAGCCATTTTTCAACTCTTTAACAATCAAGACCCTCTCAAAAGCATCTCTAAGACTTAGCAAAATATTTCATCCAAATTCAAGTGTCTCAAGCTTAATTTTGGATATCAAGAACTCCATTCAAGCTTTAAATCTCCTTCACATCTACATCAAGGAATCCCCAAATTTAAGTATGTGGGTTTCATCCATTGGGTCCTTTCACCCATGGAGCCCAATCTTCCTATCTTATGAAAATTGTATGTTTTCAAGTTGTATTATCCATGGGTATCTTTTATTATGGATCATAAGCATGAAATATGTTGTATTTTTATGAAATGTTGATTAAATATGCATGTCTAGCTATCTCAAGCTTATACTATGAGTCGGTTTTGTCTATTAAGACTATGTGTGTTTTGAGCTATGAAACTATGATATATTATGAGATCTGATGATAGATTTCAAGGTGCCTCACATGAGGGTTTTGCAATATGTTGGTGGGTTGATTTGTATTGAGTTTTATCACATGATTTTGCTCTTGAATTGCATGATTTTACACAAGCATTATACGTCCACTAAGTGTTTGATAATATGTCAAGTCAACAATTCTCAAGTTAATTACATGTTTTATAAGTCAATTGACTTCATGATGAATATGGTCTATCAAGTATGTTATGAATTCATGAAATTATCTATGATTATGCAAGTATGAAGTTAAGCCCTATTTTCAAGATTTTACCTCTTGTGAGCCTTAGATGTTAATGCAAGGGTAATGTTTGATAATGATCTATTCTTATGTTTTAAAGTTAGGCTCACCATTAGAGGTCAAAGATGTTTTAGAGCTACTCGTGCCATGTTTTCATGTTTCTTACAAGTTACTAAAGTATGATTATTTTAATTATTCTGTAGGCTTAGGCTTAGCACCGATGGACTGAATGTGGCATGGACCATTTTCATGGGTTCATATTCCTTAGCTCAAATTATGTGCCAACATAGGAGTATATTTTTCTCTTTCTTTACTAGTGGATCCATTTAGGGTGCTCTCTCTTGAAATTCTTATCTAAATGGGACGAGCTCTCATAAGGCGATGTTTCTCATAAAATCCTTTTCCAAATAGGATGGATTCCCATAAGGAATGTTACTTCTCCCAAATAGGATGGGCTCCTACAAGGTGAAGTATGGTTTACCTTGGTAAGTAGATCACCTCTTTACCGATGAGGGGTAATCATTGGGATTCCAAGTTGTAGCTCGCTTGGTCTTATTCTTTATCGGTTGAGGTCTCTACCAAGACATGTATTATGTTATATACAAGTTGAATAATTTCCTGGCATGTTTTACTTCAAGCATTCATCATACATGTCATATTGAGATTATACTTATCTATTGCCTATTACTATGCATTTTGTCTATATTGGCTCATGTCTTGTTGCAGTGCATCTGACATACTTAGTACATTCAAACGTACTAATGCATACTTTATGCCTACATGATACCACCATGTAGGGACCAGAGCTCCTCTTGATCATCATCCATGTGGCTAGTGAGATTATTCGAAGAAAAGCATGGTGAGTCCTCAGGTTCGGGGACCCTATCTACTTTCTCTTGCTATTTCTAAGCATTCTTGGTGTTGAACCTATAACATTATGAGGGTGATGTCAGAGAGCATCTTGGCCCCTGCTCCATTCTATGTTTAGAGGTGTTGTTGGAATATTATGATGTATTTATACTATAATCTTAACTCTTTATGTTTTAATGATTGTCAAAGACTTCCCTTAGTCCCGCTTCCCTTTTATATTATTTCTTGTTGTTTACTTTGCTTCTGCATTCAAGGATTTGTGATTGATATATTAAGAGGTTTGTTTGGGTCCCTTCAGGTTTCCATTCGCCATGTCACATCTAGGCCCTAGGCTTGGGCCATACAAATTTAAAGTTTCTTTCCTTGATTGCATTTTCCCAATTGAACTAAGGGAAGCAATGTTGACGAAGTTCCCGAATCTTAGGCAAGGTTCTATAAGTGTGAAGGAGTATTCCCTTAAGTTCAACAACCTCTCCAAATTTGCTCCTCACTTGGTTGACAACTCTTGGGAAAGGATGCACAAGTTTGTGTCAGGTGTATCAGACTTGATCAATGAAGAGTGCAATGCCACTGTGCTAATTAGGGATATGGATATATCACGGCTTATGACATATGCCAAACAACTTGGGGGTGAAACTTAGAAAGACGAGGGTGGGGAGTCTAAGAGGGAACCGACTTGATGGTGGATTCCAAGGTGCTAAAGGTGATCGTTTTCAACAAGGCCATAAATTCCAAGGCCAAGGGACCTCTAATGCCCATGGACAAAGTTTGTGTATCATAAGGTCCCCAACCAAAAGATTCAAAGTTGAAATAGTGGAATGACTCATCCCAAATGCCTAAAATATGAAAGGAATCATAGTAGAACATGTTGTAGGAATAAGGGTGCTTGCTTCAGTTGTGGAAAAATGGGTCGTAAGATTGCAAAGTGTCTTAACAAAGGAAGGGATGGTCATTCTAAACGGCAAGGAAACCATGGTGGTCAAAGGGCACAAGGTGGTCAACAACGAGATGGTCCCCGATACAACTAGTTTTATGTTCTTCAAGGGAAGCAAGGGGTTGATGAGGTACCCGATGTTGTTATCAATATGTTAAAGATTTATAATCTTGATGTATATACTTTATTGGATCCAGGTGCCACTCTTTCTTTCATTACTCCATTTATTGCTAATCGACTTCATGTGTGTCACGAATTGTTATATGAACCCTTTAGGTGTTCACTCCAGTCTATAGGGGTTGTCCTATGTCTATACTACATAAAGTTTTTATTGGTGATTTTATTGAACTCGATATGGTAGATTTTGACATCATTCTTGGGATGGATTAGTTACATGCATATCATACTACTATTGATTGTAGGTCTCATGAGGTTATATTCCAAATCCCTAATGAACCCATCTTTGAGTGGGAAGCTCATGATTCAATGGTCAAGGATAGATTTATTCTCTTGTCTTAAGGCACAAAAGTTTATTTCCAAAGGCTATATCTATCATCTTGTGCAGGTTAGAGATTTCGAGTCTAGGGTTCCTCTTGTTGAGTTGGTCTTTTTAATGTCTTCCCTAGTGAACTTCCTGGCGCCCCTCTCGAAAGGGAGATAGATTTCGATATAGATCTCTTCCCTATTACTCAACCCATTTTTGTTCCTCTCTATTAAATGGCCCTGGTGGAGTTGAAGGAACTAAACGAGCAATTAAAGGATTTGTTAGAAAAGGGGTTCATACAGCCTAGTAAGTCACCTTGGGGTGCACCAGTATTGTTTGTAAGAAAAACAAATGGTTCACTTAGAATGTGCATCAACTACTGACAACTCAATAAGGTCACCAAAAAAGAACAAGTATCCATTTCCAAGAATTGATGACTTATTTGATCAATTACAAGGGCTAGTAACTTTTCAAAGATTGAACTTTAGTCCAAATATCATCAATTGAGGTTAAGGGAGTGTTGTATTCCCAAAATGGTTTTCCAGACAAGGTATGGGCATTTTGAGTTTGTGATGATGCCATTCAACATAACTAATGTTGTGCCAATATTTATGGATCTCATGAATAGAGACTTTAAACCCTACCTTGATATGTTTTTTGTTATATTTATTGATGACATTTTGATATACTGAAGAGGAGCGTGCAAAACATTTGACGGTGATGTTGCAAACATTGACAGAGAAAGTCTCTTTGCTAAATTTGACAAATGTGAGTTTTGGTTGAAAGAAGTTGCATTCCTAGGTCATGTGGTGTCGGGTGATGGGATCAAGGTGGATCCAAAAAAGACAGAGGTAATAAGAAATTTTCCAAGACACTTGACTCCAATGGACATTAGGAGCTTCTTACTAATAAAGATTTGTGAATGGTTTCTACTCAATTGCTTCTCCATTGAAAAAATTGACCCAAAAGAAAGCAAAATTTATATAGATCGATGAATGTGAAAGAAGTTTCCAAACCTTGAAGGAAAAGCTTATGTACGGCCCTTTTTTGACTCTACTGGAAGGGTTGGAGGGATTTGTGGTGTATTATGCTACTTCAAGAATTGAATTGGAGTGTCTATTGATGTAAAATTGCAAGTCATCTCCTATGCTTCTAGGCAACTAAAGGTGCATGAGCAAATTATTCCACCCATGACATTGAACTAGCGGTCGTGCATTTGCCTTGAATATATGGCATCACTATTCGTATGGGGTTCATATAAATGTGTTCACCGATCATAAGAGTCTCCAATATATGTTCACCTAAAGAGACTTATATTTGAGGCGAAAAAGGTGGCTAGAGTCCTTAAAGATTATAAAATAAGTATACATTATCATCTGGGCAAAGCTAATGTTATAATTGATACCCTAAGTCGGGTGTCCATGGATAGTATAGCTCACCTTGAGGATAGCAAGAAGGAACTGGCAAGAGAGGTCCATCTATTGGCTTGGTTGGGAGCTAGATTGAATGAGGCTGAATATAGTGGTGCGTTGGTAATGGATTGTTCCAAGTCCTCTATGATTGAAGAAGCTTAATCGAAATAAGACCTTAACCCCGCTTTGATGGAGTTGAAGTCATTGGTAAAAGATGGCAAAGTAGAGGTTTTCTTTGAAGGAGAAGATGATGTTCTTAGGTCCCAACGTAGGTTGTCCGTGCCAAATATTGATGACTGGACAGGTATGATCTTGAAAGAGGCCCATAACTCCTCTAATTCTATTCACCCTGGTTCTACCAAGATGTATAAGGACTTGAGAGAAATATATTGGTGGGGTGGTATGAAAAGAGACATTGCTGAAATTGTAGCTGATTGCCATACTTGCTAACAAGTCAAGGCCGGGTAGTTTGACACAAGACATAGAGATTCCTACTTAGAAGTGGGAAGAGAACAATATGAATTTTGTAATTGGGTTGCCAAAGACTAGAAGACATTTTGATTCCATTTGGGTTATTGTTGATAGAATAACGAAGTCAGCTCAATTTCTACCAATTAAGGCAACCTATAGTGCCAAAGATTATGCCAAGCTATATATTCATGAGTTGGTGAGATTGCATGGAGTTCCATTGGCCATCATTTTAGATTAGGATACTCAATTCACAACACACTTTTGGAGGTCTTTCCAAAAGAGCCTTGGCACAAAGTCAAGCTTAGTAAGAGCTTTCACCCACAAAGGGGTGGCCAAGCCGAGAGGACTATCCAAACTCTTGAGAATATGCATAGGGCTTGCATCTTGGAGTTTAAGGGTAGTTGGGATATGCACCTCCCGCTCATCGAGTTTACTTATAACAATAACTATTACTCTAGTATTGAGATGACTCCCTTTGAAGCTCTTTATGGGAGGCATTGTAGATCCCTAGTTGGTTGGCTTGAAGCGGGACAAATGGCTTTGTTGGGTTTGAATCTAGTTATGGAGACATTGGAGAAGGTGAGGGTGATAAGGGAGAGATTGAAGGCGACTCAAAGTCAGCAAAAGTCCTATGCCAGCACGAGAAGGAGAGAACTTGAGTTTGAAGTTGATGATTGGGTGTAGTTGAAGGTTTTACTGATGAAGGGCATTGTTCGCTTTGGCAAGAAAGGGAAATTAAGCCCTAGGTATGTAGGGCCTTACCAGATCTTGAGGCATATCAGTAATGTTGAGTATGGATTAGAGTTGCCCATGGAAATGAGTATGGTTCATCCGATTTTTCATGTTTTATGTTGAGAAAATGTATTGGGGACCCTAGTTCCATTGTGCCATGGAAATGGTAAATGTTGAAGAGAACTTGACTTACGAGGAAGTCCTGGTGGGAATATTGGATAGGCAAGTCAATCAGTCGGGAAACAAGAATGTACCCTATGTCAAAGTCCTTTGGAGGAACCAACATGTAGAAAGTGTCTTTTGGATGCTGAAGCCGATATGAAGAAGCGATACCCCTATCTCTTCCATTCTAATCAAGCTTGAGGTACTACGATCTTTCCTATTTTAGATCCTCCTTTCCTGGCATGTCATTCTCATGTTATTTATGCATAGTTATGTGATTTTTGAGGTTGCATTACAAGTGCTATTTGTAAGACCCCACCTATGAGGAGTATGAAGAATGCTAGAAAATAAGCTTTGGAACTTTTTGGACAGTCAGCTTCTATGAGGGGGTTTTACGAGCCGTAAATTATTGTACGACCTATAAGTTGGTTCATAAAACTTGAGATAGACTTGGTGAAATTGGTATCTTTCAAGGATTCAATCTATGACTCATTAGACATCTTATAAAATCTTTTACAAGATGTAGATCATGTTGTGGAATGTAAATCAGAGAAGCATCTCTGAAAGTCTGAAAAACCTAACAGACGAAACCCCATCTATGGCCCGCAGAATGGACTACGGCCCGTAAACGTTAGTCCTGTGCGACCAAATTTTGAAAGGGGTAGCTTTGTCCTTTCACAACATTGTAAGCCTATGCTAGGTCATTGTGACCTGCAAGGGACCCTTTATCATCCCTCTTAACTCTAATTCCTCTCATTCCTCCTCATTTCAAAAACACTCTAAATCTCAAACCCCTGCTAAGTTCTTCAATATCTTCAAAGAAGAGTACAAACTAGGGTTTTGCTTTCTTCACCTCCAAAAAAAATTTGCACTTGATTAAGTAGACAAGGTATGTGGGTTTTTCATTGTGGAGACTTTACCTCCAAAAGTTCTACCATTCCTCTTCTCCTTTGTGATTTCTCAAGATATGGTAATACATGATTATTTTTATAAACTCATTCTTATGATGATAATATGAAGTGTTTTATGATGGTTATCCTAGTACATTATCATGTCATGCAATATCATATAAAATCTATGATTTTTATGTGAGGGTTTTATGATGCCCTAACCAAGTTTCTTCATGTTGATTGGTGGGTTATTTTTGATAATGTTTTAAGTATTTTATTATACTCCTCTCGTGGAATTTATTTGTGAATTTCATGATTTCAAGCTCGTGTACATGTACACACCATGAATTGATTTAAAGATGCATGCTAAGTTCTTAAGTCATGAATGCCGCATTGGAAATGATGAATCACACTCTGAAAGCTTATTGCAAGATATGTACGATAAGCATGTTGAGACTGACAAGGGGATAAGAAGTATGCTTTGAACTCATGAGCATGATATGAATGACAAGGATTATGTGAAGTCTTAACTTTGGTGTTAACTTTGATGACAAGGATTGTGTGAAGTCTTAACTTTGATGATTAATGAGCTACTCCAAGAATGATTAGATATTTTTAGAATATGCATGCAATAACTATGACAATTTTTCAAGTATTTTGTGGGATGGTTACCTAACAGTGAGAGGACTATGACATGGTTCCATAACTATGCGCCACCATAGGTTTATGGTACTAATCCCCTATATGGGCTTGTACGTACGTAAAAGGCAACACCATAAGGTATGGATATTTGTTGAACCTATGATGTTGCCCAAGTTACACCTCCTTTTTAGAGGATAAAGTGATCGTTGTCAAGATATAAAGCCTAACAAAGGTTAAGATCAAATCCACAGGGAATATGTAGACTCAAGATAAAATCACCAACAAGCAATTCAAGTGGTTGAGCAACTCAATTCCCCGAAGGGGTGGGGGGGTTGTAATAATCTATAAGAAAGTAAACTAAACTATCTATCATGAGAGATAATCGATAATAGAAAGCAACTAGGGTATTGTGTTCCCCATGATTCCCCAACTTAGTATCACCAGATAACCCAATTCTTGTCTAGTGCATAGCATAGGACGGTAATTTAAGTTCTCCAAGACCTTTGGTTAAAGGTGAAAGGAAAATTTCACTATCTGACTTGGCCCAAATCCATAGTATACAATACTAACCATTACCTATAAGTCCCAGTCAACCTCCACTTGGCCTAGTCCGGTCGATTAGACAAGAACACATCATCGAATCCTGTTAATCAATCTCTTTCCTATTCATTACTTCCTTGGTCCAGTCAGTAACACTAGCGTGTTCTAATGTTGGCCATGAATAGAAAACATGCAAAACAAAGAAAATTGATTAATACGTGCATATACCTATTCCAAGAATTGCAAATTACTCGTGTTTACTAAGTTAGTTCTTCATGGTTCCCACAACCCTAGTTGTGAATTTAGCTACTCATGCTATGGGTAGATGAAGAAATTATGAATTGAGAAAACATAATTAAACACTTACCCAATTGAATTAAGATCAAGCAAATACAAGAAGCAAGAGAATCACAGCTTCAAGATCAAATTTACCCACAAGTGTTTTCTGAGTATCTTCTCTCCCAAGCATTGAATTCTCCAAGTACAAACCCTAAAAGTATTGATTAATGATGTCCTTCCTTGTACAATTACCTAAAAGTACTATTAAAAGTAATTAGAATTAAATCCTAAAAAAATAGAAAAGCTGGTCGACAGACTCCACGAAAGGTTTCTACAACTCATAGTGTTATTTATGAGTCATAGTGGGGGTCACATATTAAACATTTGGGATTTTGGATTGCTCTTCTATGACTACTTTACAAGTCATAGACTAATTCACGACTCGTATTGCTCTCTCGTAGACTTCTACTGCATCACCTTGTCCTTTACTGGAAATCTTTACGAATTCCATCTCTATGAGTCGTAGAATATTCTATGACTCATATAGAGGTTCATATAGCTGAACTTTAGATATTAACCTTTACTGGAATATGTCATGAGACCTCCTCTATAACTCATAAAATGTTCTACGATCTGTAGAAGGTCTCGTAAAACACCAAAAACTTGAAAGCTTCTACAATTTTTTCCCAAGGCATAGCCAACCTGTAATCCTACAAAATTAAACACAAAGACATAGAAAACCAAAAAAAATCACATTAAGAACACACAAAATCCTAAGTTTTTGAAACGAGCCCAAAAAGTACCCGAAAATGTGCCTCGGAATGCCCAGAATTTTAAATTTGATATACCTCAAAATTCATGCATGATATCAAAAATTAGACTTCATATTCTTGTTCAGGAGGTTATTATTAGGGGGAAATGGGTCTAAACCCAATTTTGGAGCAATCGTATCAATATCAAAAAATCACAAAAACGTGATTTAGGAGGGTCAACTTTAAAGGAGAATATCTCTTAGCATACAAAGAAATGGGTGGCCCACGACCTACCAAATTAAATCTTTTTGAATTAGCTTTCCAACGTACTTGGTTTTTCACCTCATTTCGAGTTCAGATGAAATTTTTTTGCCCATTTTCGTAGAACTCATTTGTGCAAAAATGCAAATTCCAGTGAGTAAGCTGTGTCGCTTTCGCAACGCGGACCAGTGTTATTTTGGTCCTATTTTATTGATTTTGGTCAATACTTTCAAGTCTTGGAACTAAGGGTTCCCATACTTGAAAATACCTATACATAGCCTTATTTTACCCTCATATCATCCTAAACATTTCCCAATACTCACTCAAACACTTGGACTCATATTTCACCCTAAATTCAAGTCCCAAAGCTCAAGACCAATCTTAAGGATTTCATTTAAACTTCAAGTCTCCATAAAGTCTTCTCAAGAGCTTTTCCAAAGCTAAGGTATGTAGGTTTCTTTCATGGGTTCCTTTCACCTAGGATACCCAAGCCTCCTTTTACTCAAATTGCATGATTTAAAGTTAATCTATAAATGTGTCTTGCATATTATGAAACTCACTGCACAATATGTTAAAGTTATGTAAAGTTGTGAGTGTTTTTCTATATTTTGAGCTATAAATCTTGGATCTATTGTAAGATTTGATGAGAGGTTTTGATGCATATTGCTTGCGGATGTTACAATGTGTTGATTGATAGTTTTACAATGGATTTTCTTGGATGATTTCATCTCTATAATTCATGATTTTATGCTAGCATTACACACACGCCAAGTGTTTGATAAATGTCCGGCTAGGGTTTCTTGAGAAATTAAAGTTCCAATGCATGTCTTATGAGTTAAATGGTGTTATGCTAATTATATGATGACTTCATGATGATGATAGGGATGTCTATATGAGTTGTTTCATGGGAAGGTACCTATGGGGTTGCATGTAGATTGTTGGGTTCTTATGTTTGTTGTTTTCTTGGGAAAATGAGGAGTTCTTTCTTCATGATTGAAACGCAATAGTTGGATGAGCTAGTTTTAATGATTACTATCGAAAAGTACATGCTATAAGGTAGAGTGAATGATTCCTACCAAAAAGATCAAATCATAATGTATGGACACCCTATCGAAACGGCCATACCGTAAGGTAGAATAGCTAATTGTGCCTACTGAAAAGATTATATCGTAGGACATCCCACCAAAAAGTCCATGCCATAAGGTAGAAAGATTAAAGTTTCCCACTGAAAGGATCATATCGTAAGGTGTGGACATTCTATTGAAAAGGCCATGCTGTAAAATAGAATGAATCATGTTTCTTACCCAAAAGATGATATCATAAAGTAAGTGACGTCTTATGCTACCTACCAAAAAGACTATGTTGTATGGTAGGGGTATTGATAACACTCTCCAAAAAGGTTATATCGTATGGTGAGTGGGGGACTTTGGCCCATTTCATGAAGGTTGGTACAAAGGGGTTTGAGTATGTTTCCTATATTGAGTTTACATTCCTTGTTCATGATTTACAAGCATGTTTTTACCTTAAGCATTGAACAAACATGTCATATTGACGTTATACCTATCCTTTGCTTATGATTATGCATTTTGATTGTGTTGCCTATCCCTTGTTAGCATTGCATCCTACCTACTTAGTACATTCAAGCATACTAACATATACTCTATGCCTACATGATGTTATCATGTAGGAATCAGAGCTCCTATTGATTCTTCTCATGGCTAGGTGGATTGTTCAAGTTAGTCTTTCGTGAGTCCTCCATTCCGGGGACAATGGCTATTCTCTTATGTTATGTATTAAGACTCTCTTTCATTTATTCTATACTTGTGACCATGAGGGTGAGCTCAGTTGCTTTGTCTTGGCCCCCACTAAGTATCTATGTTTAGAAGTGTTGTTGAAAAAGTTATGTATTATTTTTGAACTTTGACTCATATATGTTATTTAAGTATTAAACTACCTCTCTCTCTTAGTCCTAATTCCCCGTGTTCATGATTCTTATTTTGTTTTATATTGCTTTCGCGACCAAGGATGTGTAATAATATGCTATCAGGCTTATTTGGGGTTCCTTCGGGTTCCCCATTCGCCAGTCATGATGTCTACTCCCTAGGTTTGAGTCGTGACAGCTTTAAGCATCAAAAGTGTTATATTTTGATAGAACATCAACACCCTCAACTGAAAATTGTTGCTTGTCCTCAAGCAACGACTCAATCTATATAGTCAATATAGTAACACATAGAGCTCAACTCAATGACATATATCATATACATCTGAAACTAAGATACCCACACTAGCTTTTCAAAGCAGGATCAGATAGCAATTTAGCAAACCAATGTATACTGCTGCATGTGACAACACAACTATAACAAGCAAGGAATATCAATAGTCCATAAGCATTGAACAAGTCAAATGCTAACAATGCAATGTAAGGCAAGTGCCCTCAGAAAAAGAAGTCCCTTTCTTGACACTCAAAAATGATTTCAAATTTAACCATGGGACTATGCAAACACACTCACTCTTACAAAAGATATTCATGCACAATGACTAATACCATAGGCTTGCCCCTATAGTCATGACTCAATACTTTCAACTATCTGTACTAGGATCACTCTAGGACTTTCTAGACTTGTAACATAGACTCAGGGGGCTTTGGTGTGATATTTTAGGAAAATAGTAACTAAAGACCCTCCTTGAAACTGTATTTTTCTACACTTTTGCCTCACCAACTTTGTCATGTTCACCTTATTCTCCCTTTTTATCTATTCAAGCTTTTCCAGGTGTTTTCTTCTCATTTTTCAGCTTTTTGCCTTGTTTTTATGCTTCTTTTTGCTTTTTAGCTCAATGTAACACATCTCTTATTTTTCTTGCATCAGATACATGATTTTTCTTCTTTTTCTCCCCAATCCTAACACACCTCCTTATTTTTCTTCTCCTCTCTTACACTGCTCACCCTCAACTTAGGCTTTTAGCCTATGTTGAAATACACAATGTCTATTCTCCGAACCAGGGGCACTTTTGAGTAGCCACCCTCAACTAAGGCTTTTTGCCTTAGTCGATGTTCACATTGATCAAGGAAAGCTAGGGCCAATTTCAAGGTTTATCACTAGATAAGGCAAGGCTAATTAGGTGTTTTGAAAGAATTCGTGTGTAAGGCTCAAATATTTTGAACAAGGGATAAATCATCATTTGGTCGATAATTTTTAGGCTAAAGTGGACTATTTAAGAATAAAGGCCTAAGATCCTTTCCTAATCCATTAAATCTACAATCTAACTTAGAGTAACAGGGCAAGTTCTGAATTTGCACAAAATACATGAATCTACCAAAATAGGCTCACACTCACATGGCATTGCATACATTATTAATGCAGCACTCACAAATCATGCTTCTCATCTCAAATTACCCTTACTTATAAGAACAAATATTGCTAAATACCTAAACATGCATGGTTGTCATTTAACTAATAATCAAAACTTTTTGGTAGGTACCATTTTTCAAAACAAAATGCAAAAACATGTTATATACCATAAGTATTAGTACTTTATGCTACACATATTATCTAAACATCCTAAACATACCGGTTCAGCAGAAATTAAATTTCCACGAGGAAAATAAAGATAGGCAAGAAAACCTTGGGATAAAAAATTAGGATAATTATGGACCATAAGCTACTAAGACTTCACTAAGGCCTATAACTATCCACACCCCATCAAAAGAGATATACATTGTCCCCAATGCACAAAATTAAGGAAAAACTATACTTGGGCGCTTGATCACCGATCTCTGGTAAAGTCTGTCCATCCCCTTCCTATGAGCTAGTCTCCATAGAAATAGTACTCATTCCGGAAGGGTCAATACCCCTCAACCTATCGTGCTCACGAGCAAATGCATCTCATTATTATGCCTCGATCTCCTTGTGGCAAGCTTGAACTCCTCATCCTTTGAGAGCTTTGCACATACATTTCTCTCCTCTAGCTCCATATCCATGCAAGGTCTTTTCCTGAGGAAGGACTTTTTAGGCTCCTTGGAGGCAAATAAATCCAACATCGGCATCGGAGATGTCATCTCTGGTAATGTAACTTGTGCTACTAGTGATGATGTAATATCAGGCGGGAGCTGCGGATCTCCAACTTCAGGGCTGACAAATCTGAAGGCTGGGCCTCGACCATTCTCTTTTGAATCCTTTCCTCAAAGGCATCGATGCAGGAATCCACCGCAGAAATATGGTCCTAATTAGTGGAAATAGTGAATGCCCGGCTCTAATCCTCTGAGTCCAAAATAGCCTGCCAGACCCATGGCCTAATTTGCTGAAAGAGTTTAGTCCACTAGGACTTGGCATGTGATAATCTCTGCGCCATCACCTGAATAGAAGTGATGGACACATAGAACATGCATGCTTAGGAGGCTGTGAAATGGAGGCCTCTGGTGCGGTATCATCAATAGTGGACCCCTCTCCTCTACTATACTATGTTGCGGGGGACTTTCTTTTGTAGTAGTAGCAGCAGTGGTGGTGTCTCTCATAACCCTCAGGCGATGGAATTGGGGCAAGTATCTCTAGCAAAAGAGGAGGTTGTGCTTGCCGGAGTGCCACCGGGTTCTCATCAGCCTTAATCAGGATGGGCTCCAAAGTGTGCTAGGCCTCTACCAACTGGTCCAGCTGATGCAAAATCTCCACTTGTGACTCTACAAAATGTCTGTAGATCAAACAAGGGAACATAATAGAGTTGGCCCTCTTCAATGAGACCACATGTATTTGCTTGGCTATGAGGCAGGCCCAATCTATGTCATAGCCAGCTAAGATGCTGGCAACCAAAATTGCCTGCTTCAGTGTCAAAGCATTGTCTACAAAAGTCCGCCAAATTCTGTAATGAACAATAGCCTATCAGAACTTGGCGAGAAAGTTGTGCGAATGTCACAACCCAAGCCTAGGACCTAGACGTGACATGGCGAATGGGGAACCTGAAGGGACCTTAAACAAGCCTCTTAGCATATCATTCACATATCCTTGGTCGCGAAAGAAAAATAAGCATCAACAAGTGGTACAAATAAAAAGGGAAACGAGACTGAGGGAAGTCTTTGATATTCATGAAACATAATAGAGTCAAGCTCATAGCATATACAAATCATACTATCCAACAACACATCTATCTTCGAATGGAGCGTGGGACAAGACACTCCTCAGGCTCACCCTCATAATAATAGTGTTCAACATAAGATAGAGTCTCAACTTAACATTAAATAAGTAGATATTGTCCTTGGAATTGAGGACTCACCAAAGCTTTCTCTGAGAATCGAACTAGCCACGTGGGAGAGGGTGATCAAAAGGAGCTTTGGTTCCTAAATGGTAATATCATGTAGGTATAGAGAATGCATAACTCTATTCAAATGTACTAAGTAGGTGGGGTGCAATCCAACAAAGACATAAGCCAATATGTTCAAAATGCATAGTCAAGATCAATGGATATATAATCTTAATATGACATGTATGATCAATGTTTGTGATAAGACTTACTTATAAATCATTCAACTTGCATAATATATCATACATATGTGAGAAGAGACCTTAACCGAGATAAACCAAGAGAGATACTACTTGGAATCCAAGGCATGGCACCCCTTTTGTAAGGTAATCGAGGCATGTCACCCCTT
Organism: Solanum ossicruentum; assembly: GCA_025774065.1. Lineage (NCBI taxonomy): Eukaryota > Viridiplantae > Streptophyta > Magnoliopsida > Solanales > Solanaceae > Solanum > Solanum ossicruentum. The sequence continues at coordinate 54,121 of JAOTQR010049909.1, forward strand.
CAACAAAGTGATTGAGGCATGACACACCCCCAATAAGGTGTGGTCTACTTGCCATGGTGAACCATATAATGAATAATCTAAGGTATGTCACCCTCATGACAAGGTGTGGTATAACTACATGGATCCACTAGTATAGCAAGGGTAATATTCATAATCCTATGGTGGCACATAGTTTAGAGACTAAAGGATTTATATAAGGCTCCCTTGAAGTGAGGCCTGATCTTAAGCCTTAATCGGTGCTAAGTCAAATCCTACGGAATACTTGAAATTACCATACTTTAGTCACAACATGAGTAACTTGTAGGGGATATGATAACATGACATGAGTAGCTCTTCAACATACTTGACCTCCACTATTGAGCTTAACTTGAACATGAGAGTAAGTAATAATCATAAATGATCCTTTCCTTGAAATGAATAGCCCACAAGAGGTAAAAATCTTGAAATAGGGCTCTACTTGATACTTGTAAAATCATAGATACTTTTCATGAATTTAATACATGCCTGAAAGTCCTTAATCATAATGAATTTACTTGACTTGTAAATCATGTAATAGTTTATCACCAGTTAAGAATTCATTTCATGTAATTTTATCAAACACATGGTGGGTTCATGATACTTGTTCAATATCATGCAATTCAAGAGTAAAATAAGATGAGTAAACCCAATGCAAATCAACCCACCAATATTGTAGTAAAACCCTCATGTAGGATATCTTGAAATCCATCACAAAAAGCCATAATAGTTCATAGTTTCATAGCTCAAATCATGCATAGTCTCAATAGACAAAAATAAGTTCATGGAACAAGCTTGAAATAGACTTTCATGCATAGTCAATCAATACTTGTTAAAACCCCAACATGATTTATGTTCATATTTCATAATAAGAGATACCCATAGATAATACAACTAGAAAAATACAAATTTCATAAAAAGAGGAGGTTGGGCTCCATGGGTGAAAGGACCCATGATGAAGACCCACAACCTTAAGACCCATGGATGAAGACCCACATACTTTAATAAATTGTGGAGCATATTTAGAGAGTTGGTTGAATTTGAGGGCATACTCCCTCATACTCATAGACCCTTGCTTCAAATTCATGAACTCCATCTTTTTGGCCTCCCTTAGCTCAAGAGGGAAGATCTAGTTGAGAAATGTTGCCTTAAACTCCTTCCAAGGATCACGTTGTTGTTCCCCTTATCCTCCTTCCATTGAGTAAACCATATTTGGGCCACCGCCTTGTGTTGGTAATCCGCCAACTCCGATCTAACACATATAATAGACAACACTTGTACACCTCGCTAATAAATTCTTGAGGGTCCTCATCCACTTTAGACCCATGAAACTTTGGTGGTTAATCATCATGAAATCTCTTATCTTAGATGCCGGAGTAGGAGCATAAGGGGCTTGGGCCCCTTGGTTTATTTGATTAGTCATAGCTTGAGCTAGCATGATAATTGCAACCTGTAACTCTTCATGAGCCGATTGTTCTTTGGGTGTATGAGCTCTTCTTCCTCTTGGGATAGGCATCATCTAGTGTAGTAAAGAACATTCGTTAGGGGGAAGCTTTGCGTTAACTCTATAGAACAACATAGATCAAGATAAAGGGAAACATTTCCTAAAATGCCTCAAAGCCTCTTAATCATAGTTATGGTGCACTTCACAACCATGAATAAGACTCTAATTGACACAGTATGCTGGATGCCATGGGAAATTAACAACCTAGCTCTCTAATACCTAGTTTGCTACGACCAGACCTAGGGCCTAGACATGACATGACAAATGGGAACCCAAAGGAACCCCAAACAAGCCTCTTAGCATATCACTTACGCATCTTTGTCGTGGAAGAAAATAAACACCAATAAGTGAATAAGGATAAAGGGACTAAGGGAAGTCTTCCATATTATAAATTATCGAAGAGTCAAAGCTTAAAGAATAATTACATAATTTGTCCAACAACACGTCTAACATAGATTGGGTAAGGGCCACGACAACTTTCCAGGTTTAGCGTCATAGTCATAAACATCTAACAATGAAAAGAGTCTTCACATAACATAGGATCAATAGCTATTGTCATCGGAGTGGAGGACTCACCTAAGTTTCTTCAAGAGATAATTCTAGCCACGTGGAGGTGGATGGTCAAGTGTAGCTCCGGATCCTACATGGTAACATTGTGTAGGGATAGAGTATGCCTTAGTAGGTTTGAATGTACTAAGTATGTAGGATGCAATGTAACAAGAGATAGACAACATAATCAAAATGCATAATCATAAGCAAGAGATAGTATATTGGCAACATGGCATGCATGATCAATGTTTGAAGTAAAACATGCTCATATTAGAACATAATACACGTGTAGGAAGATATAATCATCATAGACCAAGCAACTGGTACTTGGAATCCAAGGCCTACCATCCCTTTGGAAGGCGATTAATGTATCTACCCTTCAATTGGTATATAGGCATAGCACTCCCTTATCATAGTGGTCAAGGTATATACCCCTCAATGTGGTAGACGGGCATAGCACCCCTCATCATAGTGGTCAAGGTATATATCCCTTAACTGGTAGATGAACATAGCACCCTCCATCATAATGGTTGAGGCATAAAACCCCCTAAACAAAGTGTAGTCAACTTACAACACTTATAGATACTTTTCATTAAATTAACACATTCATACATTACTTTCATAATCAAAAAGTCATTTGACTCATAGGCATGCAGTAGATCATCAATAACTCAAGAACCCTAAACCAGATATTTATCAAACACTTGGCGGGTGTGTAATGCTAGTTAAAAATCATGCAATTTAGGAGTGAAATCAACCCTCCAACACTTGGTAACACCCTCATGCAAGATACATTGAAAATCCTCATCAAATATCATCATAAAACATATATTCATAGCTCAACACATGCTTAAATAGTCCACATTTCAAGAAACCACAACATAGTTCATAGTCAAATTCATAGTAAGAAATACCCATAGATAAATCAAGTTGAAAACATGTAATTTGCATGAAAAGGAAGGTTGGGAACCATGGGTGAAAGGACCCAATGGTTGAAACCCACAAACTTCAACTTGGGGATTTCCATGATGAAGATTTGAATGAGAACATGAAGCTTGAATGAATTCCTTAAGATTCAAAAGTGAGTTTGGGACACTTGAATTGGGTGAAATATTTGGCTAAGTGTTAGAGAGGGATTTGGAGAATTTCTTGAATGATATGGGGTTGAAAAAAGACTATGTATATGTGTTTTTACGCATAGAAAAGGCTTAGTCCCAAGACCCCAAGGCCTTGGACCAAACTAAAAAAATGGCAAAAAAATGTATAGGTGCGCGCTTTGGCCATGTCTGGCAGATCGATTCTGGAAATCAAAAATTTTGGAAAATTAAATTTTGATGTGGTTACTCTAAAATCGAGGTTAGACCTATTTCCCACTCCATTTTTCACCCTTATCATGAATATGAAGTCATATTTTTTATATCACACATGGATTATGAGATATATGAAAATTACTATTATAAGCATTTTCGGGGCATATTTTCGGGCACTTTTTGGGGCATTTCAATGTCTTTTCCTTGGGACCATCCATCCCCGAATGTCAAAGAAGCATACATTAGAAGAGTAATCATCAAGAAATCAGCCCCAATAAGAATGCAATAATGCACTTAAACACCATTTTCAAAAATCTCAACAGAAGTGTCAGAATCACCATAAACTTGTCATCATATGTATGAGTGCTTGCAAATGACATAAGGGCTGATACATAAGATTTGGAATCACATAGGGGACTTAGCATTAGTACCTTAGTCTTTAGTAGAATCAAAGAGATAGGGATATCACTTTTGCATATTCGCCTCATCTACCCATGTGGCATTTTCAACTTGTTGGTTTCTCTAAAGAACCTTGACGGAAGCAACATCCTTGTTCCTCCACCTCTTCACTTGTCTATCCAAAATTTCTGTCGAAACCTCTTCATAAGTCAAATTATCTTCAACAACATCCATAACATCAAGAGGCACAATAGCACTAGGGTCACCCACACACTTCCTCAACATAGACATAAGGAAGACCGAATGAACCATATTCATATTGTCACGACCCAAGCCTAGGGCCTAGGCATAACACGACTCAAGGGGAACCCAAAGGGACCCTAAGAAAGCCTCTTAGAACATCATTACACATGCTTGATCACAGAAGCAACAAAAATAAGCATCAATAGATAATAAAGTGGGACAATTGGGGCTATAAGAAAGCACTTTCATATCATAGACATCAAGAATAGTAGAGTCAATGCTAGCTTAGATACATAACATGTCCAACAAGAACCTCTAATATATAGATAAGAGCGGAGGCCAAGACAAAGCAACCGGACTCACCCTCATAGTGAAAAAAAGAATGTCTAAATACATAATAAGAGCAACATAGACTAAGGTCCTCAAAGTGGAGGATTCACCACAAGCTTGAGTAGTGCCGACCTAGCCACATGCAGGAGGAAGATCAACTTGGGCACCGGTTCCTACATGGTGATATCATGTAGGCAAGAGTATGCTTTAGTACGTTTGGATGTACTAAGTATGTAGGATGCAATGCAACAAGTGATGACACCTTAATTAGAACGCATACAATGGGAAATAGGCATAATATATCAATATAGCATGTATGATCAATGCATAAGTAAAACATGCTTAAGTAGCTCATGCTTATAGAGGATAACATATGTGTAAAGAGACCAAGCTAGATTCCAAAGTACAAACCCCTTGGTAGGTTAGTGGTGATTTCACCCATCACACTAGTGTCTCTAGTACAAAACCCTCATCAAGGTTAGTGATGATAGCACCCATCACCCTAGTGTGTGAGGTACAAACCCCTCATCAAGGTTAGTGATGATAGCACATACCACCCTAGTGGTTGAGACATTAATCCCTCAACTAGGTTACCCGGATTTGACATGGTCTAATGCAACACCTTATATAGAATATATCATATACATAAGCTCATTTCATCATCATATAGTCAATCATATCATATATCATGGTTTGGACCTTCAACTCCTTAAAAAACCACATCCGGATATTTTATCAAATACTTAGAGGGTGTATAATGCTAGTATAAAAAAATGAAATATAGAGATGAAATCATGCAAGAAAGTCCATTGTAAATCCATCAATCAATACATTGCAATACCCTCAAGAAATAAACATCAAAACCCCTACTCAAACCTTGCAATACATAAAAGATTTATAGCTCAAAACATAGCAAAACAGTCATATTTTCACATAGCTTTAACATAGTGTACAGTGAATTTCATAATAAGCAAGACCAATTTGTAAATCAACTTTAAATCACCCAATTTGAATAAAAAGAGGCTTGGGTATCATGGTGAAAGGAACCCATGAAAGAAACCCACATACCTTAGCTTGGAGATGAACTTGCTGAAGATTGGAGATTGAGAATTGAAGCTTTAAGAAGAACTTTGAAGGAAAACCTTAGCTTAGGATGAGGGTTTGGGACTTGAATTTGGGAGTGAAAATATGGCTAACTACTTTAGGGAGTATTGGGGAATGCTTAGGATGATATGAGGGTGAAATAAGTCTAAGTATAGGTAAAAATATGGGTTATAAATACTTTGGCCAAAGTCCGAAAAGCCTTGGACCGAGATAGAAATCACTGGCAACAAAATACCTAGGTCCGCATCTAGTCTGAACGTGGACCTATCGCAAAGGCCAAATTAACATAATGTCCATGATAGCTGCACGTCGCGGCACTGTCGCAGATTGATTTTGGAAATTGAAATTTTGGAAATCTGAAATTGTAATTCTATTGCTCCAAAATTGGGGTTAGACCTTTTTCCCCCTAATTTTGGCCCCCTAAACAAGAATATGATGCCGTCTTTTCGATATCATGTATAGATTTTGAGATATATGAAATTCAAAATTTCAGGCATTTCGAGATAAATTTTCGAGCACTTTTTGGGGTCATTTCAATATCTCCCCCTTGGGATCATTTCTCCCTAAATATAAAGAGAGATGTATAAGACAAGAGTAGTCATAAAAAATCACCCCCAACAAGAATGTAACATTACATTTAGAACATCCTTTTCAAAATCTCAACATAAGTTTAAAATCATCATAAACTTTCCAATTTAAACATGAATTCATATGAATGACATAGGGGATGAAATACGAGACTTGAAATCACATAAGGGACTTAGAATTAGTATCTTAGGCTTGAGTGGAGTGGTAAAGATAAGGGTACCTCTTTTGCATGTCCGCTTCGGCCTCACAAGTAGCACTTTTGTTTTGTTGTTTCCTCCATAGGACCTTAAGGATTCCACCTCCTTATTCCTCAATATCTTCACTTGCCTATCCAAAATCCGAATTAGAACCTCCTCATAAGTCAAGTTATCCTCAAAAACACCCATAACATCAAGAGACACAATAGCATTAGGATCACTAACACACTTTATCAACATAGAGACATGGAACACCGGATGAACAAAATTCATTTCACTAGGCAACTTCAACTCATAAGCTACCTTTCCAATCCTCTTCAAGACCTCATAAGGACTAACATATCTTGGACTCAACTTCCCCTTTTTACCAAAATGGACCACACCTTTCATTGGATTTCTTAAATAGACCCAATCACCCACTTTGAATTCAAGGTCTCTCCTTCTCACATAGACATAGGATTTTTGATGACTTTGGGCTGTCTTCAACCTCTCCCTAATCATCCTAACCTTCTCAAGAGCCACCATAACCAAACCCGGTTCCAATAAAGCCACCTCTCTAACCTCAAACCAACCAACTAGTGATCTAGAACGTCTCTAATAAAGAGCCTCAAAAGGAGCCATGCCAATGCTAGAGTGATAACTATTGTTGTATGCAAACTCAATCAAAGGAAGATAGTCATCCCAACTAACCCTCAACTCCAATACACAAGCCCTAAGCATATCCTCAAGGGTTTCAATTGTCCTTTCGGCTTGGCCATCTGTTTGAGGGTGAAAGGTCGTATAACATGAACTTTTGTACCAAGACCCTCTTGAAAAGACCTCCAAAGGTGTGAAGTGATTTGTGCACCATGATCCGATATGATGGACAAAAGAACCCCAGGTAATCTCACTAACTCATGGATATATAACCTTGCATACTCTTCATCCCCATATATGGTTTAACACAGGTAGAAAGTGAGCAAATTTCATCATCCTATCAACCACAACCCAAAGGGAATCAAAACATTTTCTAGTCTTGAGAAACCTAACCACAAAATCCAAAATAATCACCTCCCACTTCCAAGTGGGAATCTCTATGTCTTGAGTTAAGCCACCCGACCTTTGATGTTTGGATTTGACTTGCTGAAAACTACGACAACTAAAAATAAATTTGGCAATGTCCCTCTTCATGCCTCCCCACCAATACACCTCCCTCAAATATTTATACATTTTGGTGGATCCATGGTGGACTAAATAAGAAGAATTGTGGGCCTCATCAAGGATCTTCTCCATCAAACCATCAACACAAGGCACACACAACCTACCTTGATACCTAAGGGAACCATCTCTCCCTTAGGAGAAAACCTCTACTTTTCCCTCTTTCACCAAGGCCTTCAATTCAAGCAAGGAGAAGTCAAGATCTTGTTTTGCTATGACCTCATCAACCAATGAAGACTTAGACCCATCAAAAACAAAAACACCCTCATCACCAACCTCTTCCGACCTAACCACCAATCTAGCCAATTGATGCACCTCCCTAGCCATCTCCTTATCACCACCATCAACATGAGCTAGGCTACCCATAAACACCTTACTTAAAGCATCCTCCACCATATTTGCTATACCCGGATGATAGTGCACACTCATATTGTAGTCTTTAAGAAGTTCTAACCATCTCTTTTTCCTCAAGTTGAGGTCCCTTTGAGTGAAGACATATTGGGGGCTCTTGTGACCGGTGAACACATTAACATGCACCCCATACAAGTAGTGACGCCAAATCTTTAATGCAAACACCATAATGGCTAACTCTGAATCATGGGTAAAGTAGTTCCTTTCATGTACCTTAAGTTGTCTAGAAGCACAAGCTATGAACTTATAATTTTGCATCAACATACAACCCAAACCAACCCAAGGAGCATCACAATACACCACAAATCCCTCAGCCCATCCGGTAGTGACAATATAGGAGCGGACACAAGCTTGTCATTCAATGTTTGGAAGCTCCTTTCATATTCATCAGTTCACACAAACTTAACCTTCTTTAGAGACAATTTTGTCATAGGGGAAAAAATGGAGGAGAACCCATTCACAAACCTTCTATATAATAACCCGCTAGGCACAAGAAGCTCCTAATATCCGAAGGTGTCAATAATCTAGGCCCATTTCTAATTACATCAATTTTTTTTAGGATCCACTTTCATACCATCCCTTCACACCACATGACCCAAGAATGCAACCTCCTTAAACAAAAATTCACACTTGTCATATTTGGCATACAATTTCTCCACCCTCAATCTTTGCAACACAACCCTTAAATGCCCCATATGCTCCTCCCTACTATCTGAATATATTAATACATCATCAATGAAGACCACAATAAAGGAATCAAGGAAGGTTTGAAGATCCTATTGATCAGGTCCATGAAGATGGCCAGTGCATTAGTCAACCCCAAAGACATCACAACAAACTCATAATGCCCATGTCTAGTCCGAAAGGCAGTCTTGGGAATAGCACACTCTTTCACCCTCACTTGATGATACCTGGACCTCAGATTAATCTTAGAGAAGAACTATCCCCATGCGATTGGTCAAGCAAATAATTAATTCTTGGAGGAGGATACCTATTCTTTATAGTGACCCTATTTAGTAGTCGGTAGTCAATGCACATTCTAATTGACCCATCCTTCTTCTTCAAAAACAACAGCGGAGCACCCCAAGGTGATTGACTAGGTGTAATAAATCCCTTCTCCAAGAAATCTTTCAATTGTTCCTTTAACTCCTTCAACTCTGCCGGGGCCATAAGGTAAAGGGGAATGGAGAGAGGTTGAGTATCGGGGAGAAGGTCTATGCCAAAATCTATTTCCCTTTAGGGAGAACATCGGGAAATTCATTTGGGAAGACATCAAGAAACTCATTTATAACCGGAACCAACCTATGGAAGGGACTTGCGACTCCACATCTGTAAACCTCACAAGATGGTAAAGACACCCCTTAGAGACCAACTTACGGGCTTTAATGCATGAAATAAACTTGCACTTGACCACCACATCTTGACTTTCTCACTCAAGAATGGGTTCATTAGGAAATTGAAACTTGACCCTATGGGTTCTACAATCAATAGATGCATAGTAGGCATGGAACCAATCCATCCCAAGAATGACATCAAAATCTACCACGTATAATTCAACAAGATTACAAGGCAACAACTTATGCAAAATGCAAATAGGACAACTTCTATAAACTTTCCTAGCAACAATAGAGGCACCAATAGGAGTAGACACTCCATATGACTCATGCAACAACTCGGGGGCAACATGGAACTTTTTAGCAACAAAAGTATAACAAAGGAAAGAGAGGCACCCGGATCAATCAAAGCATACACATCAAAGTCAAAGATTTTCAACATACTGGTAACAACATTAGGAACCTCACCAACTCCTTGCCTCCCATGTAGAGCATAAAATTGATTGTGCCTTAGGGCACCACCTTGAGGACTACCTCTACCTAATGGAATCACATTTGCACCTCGACCCTTGCCACGGTTTCTTAGACAATCCGCCTTCTTGTGACCAAGCTCCCCACATTCATAGCATGCATTAGAACCCTTCAAACATGGGCCCCTATGACCTCCTTCACATTTAGGACACACATCATTGGGAGCCAAACCACCAACACCTTAAGGCCTAGGGAGGTCATTGGCAAACCCCCTATTACTAGTATGATGAGACCCTTGGCCTTGATAGAACCGACCGCCCCTTTGGAACTTACCCCCAAGACGGGCCCTCTTGGCCTTATGCCCCCTTCCCTTCCTTAATTTCTCCTCCTCCATTAGCTTGGCATAGGTCATTAAGTAAGGCAAGTCTATGTCACTAATTAGCATGGCGGACTGGAATTCTTCACTTACCAAGTTGGAGACCCCCATCATAAATTTATTCATCTTAGATTTCGGATCGGCAACCAAATGAGGAACATATTTTGAAAGTTGTTTAAACTTGAGGGCATACTCCCTTACACTCATAACACCTTGTTTCAAGTTCATACACTCCATCAACTTAGCTTCCTAAAGCTCAAGAGGGAAAAATCGACTAAGGAAAGCCAATTTGAACTCCTCCAAAAGCACCACATTACCAATCCCCTTCTCGCCCTTCCATTGCTCATACCATATTTGCGCTACCTCTTTGAGTTGGTATGTTGCCAACTCCGCCTTTTCATTCAATCCAACACCCATGATATTCAAAATCTTGTACACCTCATCAATGAACTCTTGTGGATCTTCATCCACCTTTGACCCATAGAACACCAGAAGATTCATCCCCATGAAGTCTCTTACCCTAGGGTAGTAGCATGATGGGCTTGGGCCCCTTGGATGACTTGGTTGGCCACAACTTGGGCAAGTATCCTGGAGCTCACCATTAGTAGGTTGCTCCTCGAGAATTTGGGCCATTCTTCATCTAGTGTTTGGCATGATCTAGAATAGCAACGAACAATTATTAGGGGGAGAAACTTACCACAACTCTATAGAATGACTTAGAACATGAAGAAGAGAAACATTTTCAAAAACTTCTCATAGCCTCCTACTCATAGTCATGGCACGCATCACAAACATGAATTGGACTCTAATCGATGCGGTTTGTTGGACACTGAGGATCTATCAACCTAGTGCTTTGATACAAAGTTTGTCTCGGCTCAAGTCTAGGGCTTAGGCATGACACGGCACAAAGGGAACCCAAAGGGACCCAAACAAGCCTCTTAGAACATCATTACACATCCTTCCTCGTGGAAATAATAAAAACAAGCATCAACTAATAATAATGTGAGACAACCGGGGCTAAGGGAAAACACTTTCATATCATAGACAAAATATAGTTAAGGCTCTTAGCTTAGATACATTATATGTCCAACGAACACCTCTAATACATAGATAAGAGCGGGGGCCAAGACAAAGCAACTATGATCACCCTCATTGTCAAAATAGATAATAAAGAAGAATGTATCAATACATAATAAGACCAACATAGACTAAGGTCCTCGAACTAGAGGACTCACCACAAGCTTGAGTAGTACCGACCTAGCCACGTGAAGAAGGATGATCAACTTGGGCACCGGTTCCTACATGGCTCATGTAGGTAAGAGTATGTGTTAGTACGTTTGAATATACTAAGTATGTAGAATAGAATGCAACAAGAGATGCACCTTAATCAGAATGCATGCAATGGGAAATAGGCATAATATATCAATATGGCATGTATGACAATGCATAAGTAAAACATGTTTAAGTATCTCACACTCATTTAGGATAACATATGTGTAGAAGAGACCAAGCTAGATTTCCAAAGTACAAACCCCTTGGTAGGTTAGTGATGATTTCACCCACCATCCTAGTGTGTGAGGCACAAACCCCTCATCAAGGTTAGTGATGATAGCCCCGATCACCCAAGTGTGTGAGGTACAAACCCCTCATAAAGGTTAGTGATGATTGCACCCATCACCCTACTATGTGAGGTACAAACCCCTCATCAAGGTTAGTGATGATGGCACCCATCACCCTAGTGGTTGAGACATTAACCCCTCAACTAGGTTACCCAGATTTGGCATGGTCTAATGTAATACTTTATACAGAATATATCATATACATAAGCTCATTTCGTCATCATATAGTCAATCATATCATATCTAATGCTTTGGACCATCAACTCCTCAAAAAACCATATCCGAATATTTTATCAAACACTTAGAGGATGTGTCATGCTAGTATAAAACAATGAAATATAGAGATGAAATCATGCAAGAAAATTCATTGTAAAACAATCAATCAAAACCTTGCAACAACACCTTCAAGCAACATACATCAAAAACTCTCCTCAATTCTTCCAATAAATCAAATATTTATACCTCAAAACATAGCAACACAGTCACATTTTCACATAGCTTTAACATAGTGTGCGGTGAAATTCATAATAAGCAAGACTCATTTGTAAATCAACTTTAAATCATGCAATTTGAGTAAAAGGAGACTCGGTTATCATGGGCGAAATGAACCCAAGAAAAAAATCCCACATATTGTGGAGACTTGAAGCTTGAAGAAGAACCTTGAAGGAATACCTTAGCTTAGGATGAGGGTTTGGGACTTGAATTTGAGAGTTAAAATATGGCTAAGTGTTTTAGTGAGCATTGGAGAATGTTTAGGATGATATAAGGGTGAAATAAGGCTAAGTATAGGTAAAAACACAGTTGGGAACACTTAGGCCCAAGACCTAAAATCCTTGGACAGAGATAGAAATCACTGGAAACAAAATACACAGTTTCGCGATGCGAACCTGTTGCAGAGACTAAATTAACATATGTGCGCGACAGCTGCACGTTACGGCACCATTGCGGACTGATTCTAGAAATCAAAATTTTGGAAATTTGAAGCTGTGATTTGATTGCTCTAAAATTTGGGTTAGACCCTTATCCCCCTAATTTTGACCCCTGAACAAGAATATGAATTCGTACTTTTGATATCGCACACACATTATGAGATATATGGAATTTAAAATTTTGGGCATTCTAAGGCACATTTTCAGGCACTTTTTGGAGTCGTTTCACATATCATTGGGCAACTCCAACTCATAGGCCACATTACAAATCCTCCTCAACACTTCATAAGGACCCAGAAATCGTGGACTCAATTTACCCTTCTTACCAAAATGAACCACACCCTTCATGGGTGAGACCTTCAAGTAGACCCAATCATCAAGCTTAAATACAAGATCCCTTCTCCTCACATCGACATAGGACTTTTCATGACTTTGGGCTATTTTTAAACTTTCCCTTATCAATCTTACCTTTTCCATGGCCTCCATAACCAGATCCAGACCCAACAAATCCATCTCCCCTACCTCAAAATCCAATCGGGGACCCAAAATGTCTACTATAGAGATCCTCAAAAGGAGTCATACCAATGCTAGAATGGTAGCTATTATTGTAAGAAAACTCAATGAGTAGAATATGATCATCCCCACTACCCTTAAACTCCAACACATAGGCTCTAAGCATATCCTCAAGAGTTTGGATAGTTCTTTTGGCTTGGCCATCCTTTTGAGGGAGAAAGGCCATACTAAGCTTATCTTTGGTACCAAGACCTCTTTGGAAGGGCCTCCAAAAGTGTGAAGTGAATTGAGCACCACAATCCGATATCATAGGCAAAGGCACCCCATGAAATCTAACCAATTCATGAATGTACAACTTAGCATAATCTTCGTCAGTAGAAGTAGTCTTAACCAGTAGGAAATGAGACAACTTGGTCATTCTATCAACCACCACCCAAATGGAGTCAAAATTTTTTCTAGTCTTAGGCAACCCAACCACAAAATCCATGTTATTTTCCTCCCACATCCAAGTAGGAATCTCTATATCTTGGGCTAGTCCGCCCGACCTTTGATGTTCGGCTTTGACTTGTTGGCAATTATGGCAACCGGATACAAACTTAGCAATGTCTCTTCATGCCACCCCACCAAAACACTTCTCTCAAATCTCTATACATCTTGGTAGAACCAAGGTTAATAGAATAGGAAGAATTATAAGCCTCATAAAGAATCTTCTTTTTCAAGTCATCAACACAAGGCACACACAATACCTTGGTACCTATGGGCACCATCTCCCCCTTTGGAGAAAACCTCCACATTACCATCTCTCACCAAGGCCTTCAATTCTAACAAGGCAGGGTCAAGATCTTTCTTTGTCTTCACCTTCTCAACCAATGAAGATTTAGAGCCATCAACAACCACAATACAACCATTATCAGCCTCCTCCATCCTAACTCTAATCTAGCTAACCGATGAACTTGTTTAGCAACTTCTTTGCCCCCATCATCAACATGTGCTAGGCTACCCATCGACACCCTACTCAAAGCATCGGCCATGACATTAGCCTTACCGGGGTGATAATGCACACTCATATCATAATCCTTAACAAGCTCTAACCACCTTCTTTGTCTCAAGTTATCTTTCCGGATGAACACATATTGAAGAATCTTATGATCGGTGAACACATCAACATGAACCCCATACAAGAAATGACCCCAAATATTCAAAGCAAATACCATGGAGGCCAATTCAAGATCATGGGTAGGATAATTCTTTTCATGTACCTTAAGTTGTCTAGAGGTATAAGCTATCATTTTACCATTTGTCATCAAAACACAACCCAAACCAATCCATGAGGCACCACAATACACAACAAACCCTTCCAACCTTCTAGTAGAGACAACATAGGAGCAGAGACAAGCTTGTCCTTCAAGGTTTGAAAACTCTTTTCACACTCATCGATCTACACAAACTTTGCCTTCTTTTGGGTCAACTTAGTCATAGGAGAAGCAATGGAAGAGAACCCATTCATAAACCTCCGATAGTAACCCGCTAAGCACAAGAAACTTCTAATGTCCGATGGAGTCAAAGGTCTAGGCTAATTTCTAATTACCTTCATCTTCTTAGGATCCACCTTAATACCATTACCCGATACCACATGACTTAGGAAGGCAAACTCTTTAAATCAAAACTCACATTTATAATATTTGGCATACAACATCTCCTCCCTCAAGATTTGTAACGCCACCCTCAGTGACCTACATGCTCCTCCTAACTATGGGAATAAATCAAGATATCATTAATAAATGCCACCACAAAGAAATCAAGGTAAGGTTAATGACTCTATTTATAAGATCCATAAAAATAGCTGGTGCATTGCTCAACCCAAAAGTCATAACCACCAATACATAGTGCCCATACCTTGTTTGAAAGGCTGTCTTGGGGATGTCACACTCCCTCACCTTCACTTGGTGATACCTGGACCAAGGATCAATCTTAGAGAAATGACTAGCCCCTTGAAATTGGTCAAACAGATCATCGATCCTTGGTAGAGGATACTTATTCTTGATGGTGACTCTATTAAGTTGTCGATAGTCAATACACATCCTAAGAGAACCATCCTTCTTCTTCAAAAACAACACTAGTGTACCCTAAGGTGATTGGCTAGGCCTAATAAAACCCTTCTCCAATAAATCCCTCAATTGCTCTTTCAACTTCTTCAACTCCGCGGAGGCCATACAGTAAGGGGTTATAAAAATAGGTTGAGTATCAGGAAGGGGGTCTATACCAAAATCAATTTCCATTTCGGGAGGAACACCGGGAAGCTCATTAGGAAAGATATCAGAGAACTCATTTACCACAGAAACTAACTCTATAGGAAGGACTTCGGACTCAACATCCCTATCCCTCACAAGATGATATAGACACCCCTTAGAAATCAACTTTTGGGCTTTAATGAAAGAAATAAACTACCCTTGACCACTATATCATGACTCTCCCACTCAAGGAAAGGTTCATTAGGAATTGGAATTTGACCCCACGGGTTCTACAATCAATAGAGGCACAATGTGCATGCAACCAATCCATCCAAGAATGACATCAAAGTCCACCATATCCAACTCAACAAAATGACAAGGCAATATTTTATACAAAATGAAAATGGGACAATTTCTATAGACCCTTCTAGCCACAGTGGATGCACCAACGGAAGTAGACACCTCATAGAGCTCACACAACAACTCGAGTTCAACATGAAACATATTGGAAACAAAAGGAATAACAAAAGAAAGAGTGGAACCCGGGTCTATCAATGCATCTACATCAAAATCAAAGACTTTTAACATGTCGGTGACAGCATCGGGCATCTCATCAATACTTGGCCTCCCTTGGAGTGTGTAGAACCGATTGTGCCATGGGGTAGCATCTTTTTGACCTCCTCTTCCCAAACGAACAACATTTATATCCCGGTCTTGTTGTGCATATGATGATCAATCACCTTATGACCCACTTCACCATACCTATAACAAGCATTGGTATCCTCCAAACATGGGCTATCATGGCCTCTACCACATCTTTGGCACCTAGCATTTGGAACCATATCACCACCACCTTGGACCCTTGGGTTGTCATTAGTAAACCCTCTAGTGGGAGAATTGGAAGACCTTTAGCCTTGATGGAACCGACCACCCTTGGGACTTTAGAATCTACACAATGGAAATGTGCCTCCTTAGCCTCATTACCTTTTCTCTTCCTCAACTTTTCCCCCTCCAAATGTTCGGCATAAGTCATTAGGTGGGAAAAGTCCAAATCACCTATCGACATGGTAGCACGACATTCCTCATTCACCAAATTGGATACACCCATCATAAAATTGTTAATCCCAGACCTTGGCTTGACCACCAATTATGGAGCATATTTAGAGAGTTGGTTGAACTTGAGGGCATGGTCCTTCACACTCATGGATTATTGCTTCAAATTCATGAACTCCATCAGTTGGCCTCCCTTAGCTCAAGAGGGATGGACCGATTGAGAAATGCCACCTTAAACTCCTCCCAAGGATCACATTGTTGTTCCACTTCTCCTCCTTCCATTGTGTAAACCATATTTGGGACACTCATTTGAGTTGGTAAGCCACCAACTCCGCCTTCTCCTCCGATCTAACACCCATGATAGACAACACTTTGTACACCTCGTCAATAAATTCTTGAGGGTCCCCATCCACTTTAGCCCCATGGAACTCTTGTGGGTTCATTATCATGATATCCCTTACTCTATATGCCAGAGTAGGAGCATGAGGGGCTTGGGCCCCTTGGTTGATTTGATTAGTCATAGCTTGAGCTAGCATGGCAATAGCATCCTAGAACTCTTCATGAGCCAATTGTTCTTCGGGTATACGAGCTCTTATTTCTCTTAGGATAGGCATGATCTAGCATAATAAAGATCATTCATTAGGGGAAAGTCTTCCTGTAACTCTATAGCATGACATAGATCAAGAAGAAGGGATGTATTTCCTAAAATGCCTCATAGCCTCTTAATCATAGTTGTGGTGCACTTCACAACCATGAACAAGACTCTAATCAGCGTGGTGTGTGGATGCCAACAATCATTAACAACCTAGTGCTCTGATACCAAGTTTTTCACGACCCAAGCCTAGGGCCTAGATGTGATACAGTGAATGGAAACCCAAAGGGACCCCAAACAAGCCTCTTAGCATACCATTTACACATCCTTGGTTGTGGAAGCAATTAAACAACAATAAGAGAATAAAAATAATGATAATGGGACTGAGGGAAGTCTTCAATATCATAAATTATCAAAGAGTCAATGCTTAAAGCATAATTGCATAACTTGTCCAATAACACTTCTAACATAGATTGGATGGGGGCGAAGACAACTTTCCAAGCTCACCCTCATAGTCATAAATATCGAAACAAAGAAAAGAGTCTTTACATAACATAGGATCAATAACTATTGTTCTTAGAGTGGAGAATTCATCAAACTTTCTTCAAGAGATAGTACTAACCACGTAGAGGAGGAGGATGATCAAGTGGAGCTCTAGTTCCTACATGGTAACATCGTGTAGGCAAATAGTACGTGTTAGTACATTGGAATGTACTAAGTATGTAGGATTAAGTGATAGGCAACATAATCAAAATGCATAATCATAAGAAAGAGATAGTATATTGGCAATATGACATGCATCATCAATGTTTAAAGTAAAACATGCTCATATGGAATATAATACATGTGTAGGAAGAGACCATCATCATAGACCAAGAAACTAGTACTTGGCATCCAAGGCCTACCACCCCTTTAGAAGGCGATTGAGGTATCTACCCCTCAATTGGTAGATGGGCATAACGCCCCCCATCATAGTGGTCAAGGTATATATACCCCTCAACGTGGTAGATGGGCATAGAACCCCCCACCATAGTGGTGAAGGTATATATCCCGTAACTACTAGATGGACATAACACCCTCCAACATAGTCGTCAAGGTATACATCCCTTAACTAGTAGATGGACATAGCACCCTCCATCATAATGGTTGAGGCATAGCACCCCCTAAACAAAGTGTGTGGTCAACTTGAAATACTTATAGATAATTTTCATGAAATCAACACATTCATTCATTACTTTCATCATCATAAAGTCATTTGACTCATAGGCAATGCATTAGATCATCAATAACTCAAGAACTCTAAACCAGACATTGTATCAAACACTTGGCGGGTGTGCAATGCTAGTTCAAAATCATGCCATTCAAGAGTGAAATCATGTGAGAAAACATAATGTAAATCATCCCACCAACACATGGTAACACCCTCATGCAAGATACATTGTAAATCCTCATCAAATCTCATCATGGAACATAGATTGATATCTTAAAACATGCTTATACAATCCACATTTCATGAAACCCTAATATAGTTCATAGTCAAATTCGTAGTAGGAAGTACACATAGATAAATTAACTTGAATGCATGTAATTTGCAAAAAAAAGGAAGGTTGGGCACCATGGGTTAAAGAACCCAATTGTTGAAACCCACATACTTCAACTTTGGAGATTTCCTTGATGAAGAGTTGAATGAGAACTTGAAGATTGAATGAATTCCTTAAGATCCGGAAGTGAGTTTGGGACACTTAAATTGGGTGAAATATTTACCTAAGTGTTGGAGAGGGTTTTGGGGAATGTCTTGATTGATATGGAGTTGAAAAATAACTAAGTATAGGTGTTTTTACACATAGGAAGGCTTAGGCCTAAGACCCCAAGGCCTTGGACTTAACTAAAAAACAATTGGCAAAAAAATGTTTAGCTTCACCCCCTAACTGCATCGCGCTAGGGGCGCGAATTGATTTTGGAAATCAAAAATTTTGAAAAATTAAATTTTGATATTGTTGCTTTAAAATTGGGACTAGACCTATTTCCTATTCAAAATTTTCCCCCTGGTAATGAATATGAAGTCAGATTTTTTATATCAGGTACAAATTTCGAGATATATGAAAATTACGAGTATGGCCATTTTCGAGGCACATTTTCGTGCATTTTTTAGGGCGTTTCACTCATGCACCTTAAGTTTCCTAGAGACATATGCTATCACCTTGCCATTTTGCATCAAAACAAACCCCAAGCCAATCTTGAGGCATCAACAATAAACCATGAACCCTTTCCTTTCGGTAGAGCACAGATAGGAGCGGAGATAAGCTTATCTTTCAAAGTTTGAAAACTCTTTTCATATTCATTAGTCCATAAGTATTTTGCCATTTTTTTGGGGTCAACATTGTCATAGGGAAAGCAATAGAAGAGAACTTATTCACAAACCTCTGGTAATACCAAACCTAAGAAACTCCTAATATCTGATGAAGTCAAAGGTCTAGGCCAATTTCTTATCACCTCCATCTTCTTAGGATCCACCATAATGCCATCACCTGACACCACATGCCCTAGAAAAACAACTTCTTTAACAAAAATTCACACTTTTCATATTTATTAAACAATCTCTCATCCCTCAAGATCTGCAACACCATCCTCAAGTGATTTATATGTTCTTCCTTACTCCGAGAATAAATCAATATATCATCAATAAAGACCACCACAAACATATCAATATTGGGTTTAAAGACCCTACTCATGAGATCCATAAATATAGACGGTGCATTAGTCAAGCCAAAAGACATAAGCACAAATTTAATATGCCCATTCCTATTCTAAAAAGCAGTCTTGGGAATATCACACTCCCTCATCTTCCCTTGATGGTATCCGGACCGAAGATCAATCTTAGAAAAGTGACTATCTCATTGTAGTTGATCAAAAAGGTCATCAATCCTTGGTAGAGTGTAATTGTTCTTTATGGTAACTTGATTAAGTTGCTAGTAAACAACACTGGTGCACCCCCAAGGTAACTTGCTCAGTCTTATGAAACCCTTCTCCAACAAATCCCTCAATTGATCCTTCAACTCCTTCAATTTTGTCGGGGCCATATGGTAAGGGGGAATGGAAATAGGTTGTGTATCAGGAAGGAGGTCTATACCAAAGTCTATTTCCCTTTATGGAGGAACACTGAGAAAGCTCATCCGGAAAGACATCAACAAACTCATTGATCACTGTAACTGACTCAATAGGAAGGACTTTAGTATCAACATCCCTAACCCTCACAAGATGATAAAGGCAACCATTAGAAATCAACTTTTGGGATTTTAGATGAGAAAGCTCATTGGGAAATACATCAACAAACTCATAGATCACTGAAGCTGACTCAATAGGAAGGACTTTAGGCTCAACGTCCCTAACCCTCACAAGATGATAAAGGAAACCATTAGAAATCAACTTTTGGGCTTTTAGACGAGAAATGAATCTATCCTTAACCACCACATTACGAATTTCCCACTTAAGTACGGGCCCATTAAGGAATTGTAATTTAACTTTATGGGCTCTACAATCAATACAAGCATCATATGCATGTAACCAATCCATCTATAGAATAATATCAAAATCCACCATATCTAATTCGACAAAATCACAAGGCAAGACTTTATGCAATGTGGACACAGGACAATCTCTATAAACTCTTTTAGCAATAATGGACTCACCAATGAGGGTAGATACTTCATAAGGTTCATACAATAATTTGAGACTCACATGAAGCTTTTTGGCAACAAAAGGAGTAATGAAAGAAAGAGTGGACCCGGATCTGTCAGAGCATACACATCATAATAAATAACCTTTAACATATCGGTGAAGCTCTAAGCCAAGTCTAGTGACCCCTAGAGGGATATGGTTGAGATCATAGACGATCATTCTCAAAATTTGTTGTAGCCCATGTACAATATCTCAACTTGTGATCCTTTATGCCATACTTGAAACATGCACTCGAACCAGCCAAACAATATTCCTGATGGTACCTTCCACATTTATTGCATGTAGAAGAAGTTTGAACAATAAGACCTTTGCCCTTTCTTTGAGTATATGGATAATCAACAACCTTATGGCCCATCTTTCCACACTAAAAGCACATACTCTTGTTCGTCAAATATGTGCCACTATGATTTCTCCCACATTTTGGGCACCTAGGATGGGTTGCCCCACCCTTGCCACAGGACATAGCATATGGAAGCCCACTTTCAAATTGAGCCCTTCTTCTCCCTTCCCTTGAGGCCACCAGGCAATCTCTCATCTTATGACCAACACCACCACACCTGAACTACCTTTGGTGCCCACCGAACACCTTTCTTGATGTTTCTTGCCACACCCTTGACAAGTGGCAAAAGGGATCCTTTTCTTCTTTTACTTAGGAATCGATTGACTAGTAGAACATGAGCCACCACCAACTCGGGCCCTCTTAGCCTTCCTCTTCCTCTTTTTGTCCCTTGAAGTCTCTGGGATACCCATTTGTTGATTGAGTTGAGCAGTTATAACCTAGGCTAATAGCCATAGAGCATTACGAACCTCCATATTTGACATGTCACCATTGGGAAGTTAACCCTCACGTGAGAGATAGTTACCGTCCTATCCACCATTTTGAATAACTTGAGATATATTCTGAAATGTAATAGTTAGGGATTAGTAATAATCCTTAAGGGATTCAGCTCCACCGCATGACATAAATCATGAAGAAGTGAAACATTTCTTAGAATGCCTTATAGCCTCCCATTCATAGTTGTGGCGCACTTCACAACCATGAATAAGACTCTAACGGCGCAGTGTGTTAGATTTTTGAGTACCATTAACAACTTAGTGCTCCAAAACCAAGCTTGTCATAACCCAAGCCTAGGGCCTAGACGCGATACGACGAATGGAGAATCCGAAAGGACCCTAAACCAGCCTCTTAGCATATCATTCACACATTCTTTGTTGCGGAAGCAAAATAAGAATCAACAAGTGCTATAAATAAAAAGGGAAGTGGGTCTAAGGGAAGTCTTCGATATTCATGAAAGCATAAAATAGTCAAACGCATAGTATATACAAATCTTAGTATCCAACAACACCTCTAACTTCTAAAGGAGCGGGGGCCAAGACACTCTCCGAGGTCACCCTCATAATAATAATTGTACAAGTAAGGAGTCTCCACATAATATGAAATAAGTAGATATTGTCCTCGAAATTGAGGACTCACCAAAGATTTCACCGAGAATCGAACTAGCCACGTGGGGTAGGATGATCAAAAGTTGCTTCAGTTGCTACACATGGTAATATCATGTAGGCATAGAGTATGTGTTAGTATGTTTGGATTTACTAACTATGAAGGGTGCAATGCAACAAAGACATAAGCCAATATGTTCAAAACGCACAATCAAGATCAATGGATATATAATGTCAATATGGCATGCATGATCAATGCTTGTAATAAGACATGCTTGTAAATAATTCAACTTGCATAATATATCATACATATGTGGCAAGAGACCTTGACATAGACCAAGTGAGCTACTACTTGGAATCCAAGTAAGGTGATCAAGGCATGTCACCCCCTCGATAAGGTGATCGAGGTATGTCACCCCCCAAACAAGGTGTGGTCTACTTGTCATGGTAAACCATACCATAAATAATCCAAGGTATTTCACCCCCTCATCAAAGTGATTGAGGCATGTCACCCCTTCGACAAGGTGTGATATAACTAGATGAATACACTATTATAGCAAGGGTAATATTCATAATCTTATGATGGCACATAGTTTAGAGACTAAAGACTTTATATAAGGACCCCTTGAGTCGAGCCCCCATCTTAAGCCTCAATCATTGCTAAGTTAAATCCCACAAAATACTTAAAATAATTATACTTTAATTATAACATAAGTAACTCATAAGAGACATGATAACAAGACATGAGTAGCTTTTCAACATGCTTCATCTCTACTAGTGAGCTTAACTTGAACATGAGAGTAAATAATAATCATACATGATCCCTTTCCTTGATATGAATAGCTCACAAGAGGTAAAAATCTTGAAATAGGGCTCAACTCGATACTTCTAAAATCTTAGATACTTTTAATGAATTAAACACATGCTTGAAATCCCATAATCATCAGGAAATCACTTGACTTGTAAATCATGTAATAGTTCATCAACAGTGGGGAATTCATGTCTTGTAATTTTATAAAATACATGGTGGGTTCATGATACTTGTTCAAAATCATGCAATTCAAGAGTAAAACAATTGAGTAAACCCAATGCAAATCAACCTACCAATGTTGTAGCAAAACCCTCATTTGAGGTATCTTAAAATCTATCACAAAAGCTCATAATAGTTCATAGTTTCATAGCTCAAATCATTCATAGTCTTAATAGGTAAAAATCAATCCATGGAACAAGCTTGAAATAACATTCATGCATAATCAATAAATACTTGTTAAAACCCCAACACGATTTATGTTCATACTTCATAATAGTCATAGGTAATACAACTTCAAAAACATACAAATTTCATAAAAAGAGAAGGTTGGGCTCCATGGGTGAAAGGACCCATGGATGAAAACCCACATACCTTAAACCTTGAATTTCTTGAGGTGAACTTGAAGTAGATGAGCTTGAAATGAGTCCTTGAGTCCCAAATATAAGCTTAAAATCCTTAGATCTGAATGAGAGAATTAATAGAGTCTTAGAGAGGTTTTAGAGAGGGTTTTATGAGTTTTAGTGTGGAAAAATCGCTATATATGGGAGATTTCACGTTTAAGCTGACATAAGGCTATGATCCAAATGCCCTTGGGCAATATAACTAAACCAAGAAAAATGTTACAGTAGTCCGCGCCCCAGGCGCGATGCGGAATAGACATGCACTTCAAAATACATAGTGTGGTGCCCCAGGAGCATCACACCCTGGGCACGGACAACCACTGGAAATCGTAAAATTAGCAAAAATTATATTTCACTACGGATCTTCCAAAATTTTGGCTATACCCATTGCCCACTCAATTTTGCCCCTGATCGAGAATATGCAGTCAGATTTTTAAATCGTACATGAATTTTGAAGTATATGAAAATTATGATTATGGGGAATTTCGAAGCATATGAGTTGTGTTTCAACGAAGCCTTGATGATAGGCTTCTTATGGGTGGTGACCCAAGCATGTTCCGGACCGTGCTCCGCAATATAACTGGCCACCCATCTGAAAAGTATGGTAAGATGTTCAGTATTATTCATAATCAACGGGTTCCTAGCCTGCCACAACATGTAGTCAAACTTTGTTGTAGATCTTGGGGCATGATACTCGGGACCAAAAAGCATACAGCAAATGGTCTCCTCAGATATGTCAACCCGCCGACCTCACACTCAAGTCTCTGTCAGCCTAGGCTGAGTGAGAGGTTTCTTCCTAAGATGTTGGATGGTGGCTACATAAGATGCGCAAAACTCGCTCACCAAAATCGGGGAGTACTAACCAAGAGACTTTGTCAGTCAGATAAGCCCATAACGAATCATCATGTGGACACGGCTAATTCCATCTGCTATAACCCTGGGCTCCTCAATAATTTCATTTCACACCATTTTAATTACATATCATACTATATTATCTTGTACTAATGATTTGATTCAGTTATTGCGAATGGAA
The DNA here is from genome assembly GCA_025774065.1 of Solanum ossicruentum. Classification (NCBI taxonomy): domain Eukaryota; kingdom Viridiplantae; phylum Streptophyta; class Magnoliopsida; order Solanales; family Solanaceae; genus Solanum; species Solanum ossicruentum. Next base: position 78,728 of record JAOTQR010049909.1, read on the forward strand.
TACGTGATGATTATACTTGAGATATACTTGTTGATTATTTGAAACTATCTAAGAATATCTTGTTATGTGATAGAGTTGTACATTGAGATAAATTGTGGTATTATTGATCTACACTGTTAGGTATTTATTGCAAGTTATTACTGAATAGATGTGTATTTATGTATATGTATATTGTTGTTGTTGGGACTTTTCTGAGTGCAGGTGTGTAGTTCAATGGTATGTGGTTGGTATGGAAGGAGTATTTAGTTCTAGCTGTTTCACTTATTTTTAGATCCTCTTGCTAAGTATCTATTGTTTTTGGTACTCACCCTTACTTCTGCACATGTTTATAGGTTGTGAGTCTGGTTCTATTTGAGTAGCTTTCATCTATTCTGATCGGACCTTCCTGGATATTCGAGAGGTAGAAGCTTATCCATTTTGACAAACTCTCGGAGTCCCTATATATTTATTTTATGTACTATTTGAGTATTGAGACTAAGACTTGTACATGTTTCATTCAGTACTAGAGGGTTGTACATGTGAAACGGCCCCAAAAAGTGCCCGAAAATATGCCTTGGAAGTGTCCGAAATTGTAATTTCTATATATCTCAAAATCCATCCATGATCTTAAAAATCTGACTTCATATTCTTGAGCAGGAGAAAAATTTTTGTGGGAAATGGGTCTAACCCCGATTTTAGAGCAACCGTATCAAAATTTGAAAATCACAAAATGCAATTTCCAGAAAGGTTTTCATGCCCAAGGTGCGACGCACCAAAGGCATGCCTCTTTGTATTTTGGTGGACTGTTTTTGTTTTTTCGGTCCAAGGCTCTTGGGTCTTGGGCCTATGTATTCCCATGCTTAAAAATACCTATACTTAACCATATTTCACCTTCATATTATACAAGACATTCCCCAATACTCTCTCAACCACTTAGACAAATGTTTTACTCAAAATTCAAGTGCCAAAAACACATTCCGGATCTTAAGGAATTCACTCAAGCTTCAAGTCTCCATTCCAGTCTTCATCAAGGAATTCTCCAACGTTAAGGTATGTGGGTTTCAACTATTGGGTCCTTTCACCGATGATGCCCAAGCTTCCTTTTACCTAAATTGCATGTTTCTAAGTTAATTTTACTCGTGGGTCTTCTACTATGAATTTGACTATGAACTATGTTGGGGTTTTGTAAAGTGTGATTGTTTACGCATATTTTGAGCAATGAATCTAAGATCTATGATGAGTTTAATTGAGGGGTTTCAATGTATTTTGTAAGGTGGTATTAGCAAGTGTTGATGGGTTGATTTACTTCAAGATTTCTTGCATGATTTCACTCTTTAATTGCATATTTTTACACTAGCATAACGCACCCGCCAAGTGTTTCGTAAAATGTCCGATTTAGGGTTTTTGAGCCATTGATGATGCATTGCATGACCTATGACTTGTATGGCTTTATGATAATAAAAGAAAGGTATATATGAGTTGATTTCATGAAAAGTATCTATTGTGTTGCAAGTTGACCACACCTAGTTAAGGGAGTGCTAGACCTCAATCACCATGGATAGCGGGGTGAGACCACCATCAACCAATTGAGGGGTTGATATCTCAATCACCATGGATGGAGGGGTATGACCACCATCAACCAATTAAGGGGTTAGTACCTCAATCACCATAGATGAAGAGGTGTGACCACCATCAACCAATTGAGGGATTGATACCTCAATCACCATGGATGGTGACGTGTGACCACCATCATAATGTTGGTCTCATACTATACATTTATTATGTTCTATGTAAGCATGTTTTCCTTCAAGCATCACTTATGCATGCCATATTGTTATATGCTCATTTATTGCCTAATTATACATTTCGATTATGTTGTCTATCTCTTTTTGCATTGCATCCTATATACTTTTGTATATCCAAATGTAATAATGCATACTCTATGCCTACATAATGTTACCATGTAGGAACCAGAGCTCCACTTGATCATCCTCCTCCTTCACGTGGCTAGTACGATTTCTCTCAAAGCAAGTTGGTGAGTACTCAACTCTAGGGACATGTTTCTCTTGATTTATGCTATGTATTGACTCTTTTTATGTTGGCAACTTATGACTATGAGGGTGAACCTAGAGATTTGTCATTTCCGCTGCTCCTATCTATGTAGTAAAGGTGTTGTTGGAACCTTGTGATGTATTAATGCTATTCTATGGGCTTCTTATGTTTCTATGGTATCAAGGATGTCACTTATCCTATGTTCCCTTTTTACTATCTCTTATTGTTGTTTTATTGCTTCCGCGACCAAGGTAAAACTAGTCTCTAAGGGGTTGCATTTTTCATCTTGTGAGGATTGGTGGTGTTGAATCTAAGTTGGTTGTTTATCAAATTTTTGTTGGTGATAGATGAGGCCTCGAATGTCCCTCCTCGATATTTGACATTGGGATAATGTCTTTTGGTTTGGCTAGTATGCCGGTTATGCCTATAAGTCTCATGAGTAAGATTTTTAGTCCTTACCCTAATAGGTTTATGGTGGTTTTGGTAATGATAATTCGGCTCATTCCCTAATGAGGTAGTGTATTTGAATCCTTTGAGGGTAGTATTACAAGTTTAAGGAAGAAGGTTGGATGCTAGTAGGAGAGATGGGAATCTTGGTGATAAGAAGTTGGCTTCCTAGAATGTGTGGTGCCAAGTGATGGTATTAGGGTAGACTTAGTAAGACGAAGGTGATTAGAGTTTATCCTAGACCTTAGACTTCACCGGATATTAGAATCCCCTTGTGTTTAGTGGGCTATTATCGAGTATTATGAGTAGATTCTCTTCTATTGTCGCTCCTATGACTTAGTTGACCCTAGGTAAGGCCATGTTGTGACCAACGTTTTGAGTAGGGTGATTTGATAGGTCCACGAGTTGCTATTTCTTGTGTTATCCCTTGGTTCTAGTAGGATTCATGTGTACGTGGGCTTCATTCATAGGCTCCTTTCACCCATAAAGCACAATCTTCCTTTTTATGAAAATTGCATGATTTCAAGATGTATTTCTTATGGTATCTATTATTATGAAATATGAACATGAAACATGTTGGGGTTTTGTCTAATATTGGTAATTATGCATAAATATCTATTTTTGAGCTTATATTATGAAGTGGTCTTTGTCTATTGAGACTATACATGATTCAAGCTATGAAATCTATGAACTATTGTGAAGTTTTAGTATTATTTACAAGTTACCCATGATGGGGTTTTACCATGATGTTGGTGGGCCGATTTATATGATTTTAAGGCGCATTGATTTCACTATTTCATGATCTATACTCTTGCATTTTGCATGATTTGAACATGTCCTCACATGTGACCATCAAGTGTCTGATGAAAGGCCAAGTTAAGAATTCTCAAGATATGTGCATGTTTTACGAGTCAAGTGACTTCATGATGAATATAAGCTATCAAGTATGTTAGGAATTCATGAAATTATCTTTGATTATGCAAGTATGAAGTTAACCCTTTTCAAAATTCATTTTCAAGAAAACCTACATGAATATTATGATTTCTAAAATTCTATTGATGTGTGGGTAGTGTTTATTTGATGATTTTAATGTGATTTAAACCATTATATGAGGATTTACTTTTAATTTATGAAGTTATAAGTATGCATGTTCCCCTTTTGAATTTATTTATGCATGAGAGATTACACTATGGATTTAAATATGGAATTAATTATGTTCTCACTTCAACTTCATATAATAAATTTCAATTTTTAAATGGAGTCTTAATTACACATGTCATTTCCTTATTGTTCATAGCATATGCATTCATGTACATGGATTATTTTGAAAAATTATGTTATGGGTAAGCCCAATTTCGTTTTATGGTTTGATTTTGATAAAAAGGTTGGTCATGACAATATTGCAATCACATATATATCTTTGATTTTCGCTCTTTAAGCATTTGGGTGCTTGCACCATTTTGTATATGAATGGGCTATTCCTATGCATGAGTATTATGATTATGGAATTATGATTTTGGCATTTGAGCCTAAGTATGAATTATTATGAATGGTGTTTGGCATTTAAGCCAATTGTGCATTGATATGATTTGGCAAATGACTATTGCCTCTTTGAAAGTATGTGCATGCATATTATAAGTATTCTTATGGGATGACGACTTATCTTGTTGTGTTGAGGATCTTAGGGTTGTTTGGACTACTTGCATAGCATGATTCCAATAAGCGTAGAACTCGTAAGGTTGTAATAGGATGGTTGATCTATATGGTCAATTACAAAGGGTTAGTCGGTTCACTAAGATTGATTTTTGGTTGAGCTTTGTCCCCAAGTAAGCATTATTAGTATTGGTGGAGTTGGTTGGTTGATTTATACATTGGCTATGATTATGGGTCTTTAGAATAGGGTCTTAAAACCTTACCTTGGCATGTTTGGTGGTGATTTCTAGTAATGAAGTATTAATTTGTTTAGAGCTTGTGAATTATTTGGGAGTAGTGTAGCAAGTCTTAGAGGATGAGAGGTTGTTTGTTAAATAGAATAGGTGTGCATTGTGGATAGCAAGAAGGGTGTTAGAACTCCTTAGGAATTATGGTGTGACTGTGCATTGTTTTTTCCTATAAAGCTAGTGTTTTGGTCGGTGCTCTAGATAGCCTAGTGTGTTGATAATAGTGGTAAAGAGATGCCTAGTAAAGTCCATCAATTGGCTAGATAGGGAGTTAGGTTGAAGGAAGTTGAGAACGGTGGTATAGGGTTCTTGATGTTTCCAAATCTTCTTTGGATAAGAGGACTAGATTAGGCAAGGCTTTGTTTCTGCCTTATTAGAGTTGGAAGTTTTGGGTGAGAAGATGATAGAGTGGAGCTTGTCTCCCAAGGGGGAGATGGTGGTTATGGTATCAAGTGGGTTAGGTATATTTAAGGTTGACAATTGAGTTGAGGATTATGAGTCCTTATAGAGTGTAGAGGGAGGTTAGTAAGGTTGCATAAGTTTGGGTATTACTTATGGTGTAGATATGGTTCGTCCGGTTCTTCATGCTTCTAAGCGGATGCGATGTGTTGATGACTTTAGTGTTATAGAATACTTTGCTGTTGTGCGTGTTAAGGAGGGTAAGTTGGCTTAAGAGAAGGTCCCGGTGGGGGTATTGGATGGATGAGTGGAGTAGTTGATTAATAATGATGTAGTGTCCTTCAAGGGCCTTTGGGAAGAGTCGTATATTTGTATGTGTCTCTCAGGGAGCCAGAGCGGGCATAGAGAAGCAATATTCGTATATCTTTCATTCTATTCAAGCTTATGATATCACGTCAAGTCCCTTTTATGATTTCAAGTTTTGCATTTCAGCCTCTATGTCATTCATATGCCTTCGTGTTTAGGTTGGCAAGTTTATGATGATTTTAAACTTATGTTGAGATTCTGAAAATGGTGTTTTAAATGTCATGTTGCATTCTTGTCGGGCTGATTTGTTCATGATTACTCTTATATTGTACGTCTCTTCTACATTTGGGGATGAATGTTCCCAAGGGGAAGATATTGAAACGACCCCAAAAAGTACCTGAAAATGTGCATTGGAAGTGCTTGGAATCCTGTTTTCAAGCATATAAAAATTCGTTTGTTATTTTGATAATCCTACTTCATATTCTTGTTTGTGGGGTCAAATTGAGAGGCAAATGTTTCTAACCCAAATTTTAGAGCAACCATATCAAAATCCGAAAATCGCAAAATACGCTATTTAGGAAGGTCAACTTTGAAAGGGCATATCTCTTAGCACAGAAATAACTAGGTAGCCCACGACCTATCAACTGAAATCCATTTGAATTATCCTTCTAATGCACTTCATTTCACCTCTATATGAGTTCGGATGAAGGATTTATGCCTATTTTCGTAAAACTCATTCGTGTAGAAAATACTGATTCCAGTGGGGTTTTCCCGTCGCCTCCACGACACGGCCCTATGCTTTTTGGTGCCTGTTTTCATTTTTTCGATCCACGATATGTCAGTCTTGTGCCTAAGAGTTCCCACACTTGGAAATACATATACTTATCCTTATGTAACCCTCATATCATCCTAAACATTCCCCAAAACTCACTCAAACATTTAGACTCATATTTCACCGTAAATTCAAGTCCCAAACTCAAGACCAATCTTGAGGTTTTCTTCAAGGATCTCACTCAAGCTTCAAATCTCCATTAAAGTCTTCTTCAAGAACTTCACAAAAGCTACGGTATGTGGTCTTGAACCAGTAGGTCCTTCTACCCATGGTGCCTAAATCTTCTTTTACTTAATATTGCATGATTTAAAGTGGTTTTACATGTGGGTCTTGAATATTGAGAAATTTACTATGCAGTGATTTTAGTTTATGAAAGTATGGTGGTTTTAGCCTGTTTTGAGTTTCTAATCTTTTATCTAATGTTGGATTTGATGAGGAGTTTTGATATGAATGTCTTGGGGGTGTTGCAAGGTGTTGATTAAAGGTTTTACCACTAATTTTTCTACATGATTTTATCTCTAAATTGCATGCTTTTTTACGCTCATTACACACCCCCAAGGTGTTTGATAAAATGTCTGGTTGTGATTTCTTGAGGAATTGAAGGTCCAAAGCATGAGATATGATATGAATGATGTTATGATGATTATATGATGATGAAATGAGCTTATGAACATGATTATCCCTATATGAGGTATTGCATTTGAGCTTATGATGAATCCTATATAAATTGATGCATAGACCATACCCAACCCTGGGAAAAAGAGTCGGGTAACCAGATAGGGGTTTATACTCATTACCTAGGGTGATGGGTGTGATCGTCACCAACCAGATAGGGGATTATACTAATTCACTAGGGTGATGGGTACGATCATCAGCAACCTAAATGAGAGGTTTATTTGTCATTTACTAGGGTAAATGGTGCGATCATCACCAACCTACAGAGGGGTTTGTACCTTCGAGAGCTAGCTTGGTCTCATATTCACATATGATATTCTATATGAGCATGATTTACTTAGCATGTTTTACTTTTGCACTGATCCTACATGCCATATTGCTATACTATGTCTATTGCCTATCTTTTAGCATTTTGGATTGTGATACCTATCTATTGTTGCATTGCATCCCACATACTTTGTACATTCTAATGTACAAACTCATAAGAGCCTATATGATATCACCATGTTTGTACAGGAGCTCCTATTGATTCTTCTTGTGGCTAGATGGAATTTTCAAGTTAGCCTTGGTGGGTCCTCCATTCCGGGGACAAGGACCTTTCTCTTACACTATGTATCAAGACTCTCTTAACTTTATGGTATACTTATGACTATGGAGGTGAGCCTGGTTGTCTATCTTGGACCCCGCCATTATCTATGTAATAAAGGTGTTGTTGGACAAAGCAAGATAGGAGCGGAGACAAACTTATCTTTCAAAGTTTGGATACTCTTCTCACATTCTTTGGTCCACACAAATTTTTCCTTCTTTTGTGTCAACTTTGTCAAAGGGGAAGTAATAGAAGACAACCAATTTACAAATCTCTGGTAATAACCCACCAAACCTAAAAACCTCCTAAAATCTGATGGAGTCAAAGGTCTAGTCCAATTTTTAATCACCTCTGTCTTCTTAGGATCCACCTTAATGCCATCACCGGACACCACATGCTCTAGAAAGGAAAACCTTTTCAATCAAAACTCACATTTTTCATATTTAGCATACAACCTCTCATCCCTCAAGATTTGGAACACCACCCTCAAGTGATTCACATGCTCCTTTTCTCAATGGGAATAAACCAAGATATCATCAATAAAAATCACCACAAACAAGTCAAGGTTAGTATTTAAAGATCCTACTCATGAGATCCATAAATATAGTCGGTGCATTAGTCAACCCAAAGGACATAACCACAAATTAAAAGTGCTCATACCTAGTTCAGAAAGCCATTTTAGGAATGTCACACTCGCTTACTTTCACATGGTGACACCCAAACCTAAGATCAATTTTAGAAAACTGACTAGCCCCTTGAACTTGATCAAAAAGCTTATCAATCCTTGGCACAGTCTACTTGTTCTTTATAATGACTCTATTAAGTTGGTAGTAATCAATGCACATCCTAAGAGAACCATCTTTTTTCTTCACAAATAACACTGGTACACCCTAAGGTGACTTGCTAGGCCTTATGAAACCCCTTTCCAACAAATCCCTCAATTTCTCCTTTAACTCCTTTAATTCCACCGGGGCCATATGGTAAGTGGAAATAGAAATAGGTTAAGTATTGGGAAGGAGGGTCTATACAAAAGTCTATTTCCCTTTCAAGAGGAACACTAGGATGCTCATGAAGAAAGACTGGAAACTCATTATCCACCGAAACTGACTTAGTAGGAAGAACATTGGACTCAACATCCCTAACCCTCACGGGATGGTAGAGATCACCCTTGGAAATCAACTTTTGGGCTTTAAGGCAAGAAATAACCCTATCCTTGACTACCACATCACGACTTTCTCACTAAAGGACAGGCTTATTAAGGAATTGGAATTTAATCCTATGGGTTCTACAATTAATAGAAGCATAATATGCATGCAACCAATCCATCCCAAGAATGATATCAAAATACACCTTATCTAACTCAACAAAAATCACAAGGCAAAATTATATCCAATGATGAACAAGGGACAATTTCTATAGATCTTTTAGCAACAATGGACTCACCAACGGGAATAACATGAAGCTCTTTGGTAACAAAAAGATTAATAAAAGAAAGAGTGGCACCCGGGTCTTTCAATGCATATACATGAAAATGAAAAACCTTTAACATACCGGTGACGACATCGGACACCTCATCCACCCCTTCTCTCCCTTGAAGAGCATATAATCTATTTTACCTTAGAGCACCCCCTTGTTGGCCCTCTCTTCCCTTTTGACCCCTATTTGCACCTTAGCCATGTGGACTACCATCTCTACCTTTGTTTTGAGCACGAGGACAATCAATTACCTTATGACCCATTTCACCACAACTATAACAAGCATTAGAGTTTTTCAAACATGGGCCATTATGGTTTCTACCACATATTTGACACATAGGGTTAGGCACCCCACCACCACCACCTTGGAATCTTGGATTATCATTAGCAAATCTCCTATTAAGAGCATTGGAAGACCCTTCGCCTTGGAACTTGTGTCCTTAAGGAAACAAGCCACCCTTGGAACATTAGAATCCACCTTCAAAACGAACCCTCTTGGACTCACCAGTTCTTCTTTTCTAAGCTTTTCTCCCTCTAGTTGCTCAGTGTATGTCATGAGATGGGACAAATCCATATCACCCACTAACATGGTGGTACATCGCTCCTTATTAACCAAGTCAGACACTCCCGACAAAAATTTGTTCATCCTTGATCTCGGCTCAGCAACCAATTGTGGGACATACTTGGAGAGTTGGTTGAACTTAAGGGCATACTCCCTCATACTGGTGGAACCTTCCTTAAGGTTAATAAACTCCATCATTTTTGCCTCCCTTAGCTTAATAGGAAAGAACTGATTGAGGAATGCGACTTTGAACTTCTCCCATCGAATAGCATCATCATCTCCTCTCCAATTTCCATTGGGAGAAATTCAGGCCACACCATTGAGTAGGTAGGCCTCTAACCCACCTTGAGTGAAATCTCTCACTTTAGAAGCTAGAGTGGGAGCATGAGGGGCTTACACCCCTTGGTGAATTTTGTTGGTCATAACACGATCCAACATTGTAATAGTACCCCAAAATTCATCTTGGGCTACCCTCCACCTTGAGGAGCTTGAAGAGCGGGAGAGGTTGGTTGCTCCTCGGGTGTACGGGCTCTCCATAGTCTCCCTCTTGGAATCAACATGATCTAGAAGAGGAAAGAGCATTCATTAGGGGGGAAAGCCTTACATTAATATCTAAAGCACGGCATAGACCTTGAAGAAGTGAAACATTTCTTAAAACGCCTCATAGCCTCCCATTCCTAGTTGTGGCACATTTCACAATCATGAATAAGTCTCTAACGATGTGGTGTTTTAGATTCCAAAGAGCATTAACAACCTAGTGCTCTGATACCAAAGTTTGTCACGATCCAAGCCTAGGGCCTAGACGTGACATGGCGAATGGGAACCCAAAGGGGACCCCAAATAAGCCTCTTAGCATATCATTCACACATCCTTGGTCGTGGAAGCAAAATAAACAACATAAGGGATATAAATAAGGGAAACGGGACTAAGGGGAGTCCTGATATTTATTAAAGAATAAAAGAGTCAAGTTCATAACATAAATACATCAATCATTCAACAACACCTCTAAAATGGAATGGAGTGGGGGCCAAGGCACTTTCTAGGATCACCTTCTTAGTATCAACTATTCAACATAAAGAAATATCAAATAGTAAGAGTACCATAGATAGTGTCCTCGGACTTGAGGACTCACCAAAGCTTATCTTTTGAAGTACCAAACTTGCCACGTGGAGAATGATCAAGAGGTGCTCCAGTCCCTACATAGTAATATCATGTAAGCATAGAGTATCCATTAGTACATTTGGATGTACTAAGTATGTAGGATACAACGCAACAAGATATAAGCCAATATAGTCAAAATGAAAAATGATAAACAATGGATAATTGTAATATCAACATGGCATGCATGATCAATGCTTGAAATAAAACATGCTTGTAAATCATATAACTCTCATAGTACGTATAACTTGTGAGAGGAAACCATAATTAACATAGACCAAGCGAACTACTATTTGGAATCCAAGGTATGTCACCCCCTTGTAAGGTGATTGAGGTATGTCAACCCTCAACAAGGTGATTGGGGCATGTCACTCCCCCCCCCCCCCCAACAAGGTGATTAAGGTACATCATCCCTCAGCTAGGTGATTAGGAATGTCATCGCCACCCCCTCCAACAAGGTGACTGAGGTACGTCACCCTTCAATTAGGTGATTGGGCATGTCACCCCCTAACAAGGTGATTGAAGTATGACACCCCTCAACTAGGTGATTAGGCATGTCATCCCCAACAAGGTGTGGTCTACTTGCAACATCATAAATACTTTTCATGAATTCGATGAATACATGAAAGCCCTTAATTATCATAAAGTCACTTGACTTGTAAATCATGTAATAGATCATCAATAACTTGAGAATTCTTGTCAAGACATTTTATCAAACACTTGGTAAGTTTATAATACTTGTTCAAAATCATGCAATTCAAGAGTGTAACAAGATGAGTAAATCAATTTAAAATTAACCCACCAAAATAGTAATAAAACCCCAATTTGGGTTTCATGAAATTCGTATCAAAAGTTCATCATAGTCAATAGATTTCATAGCTCTAATCATGCATGGTCTCAATAGACAAAGATCACCTCATAGAATAAGCTTAAATTAGATATTCATGCATAATCAACAATATTAGATAAAATCCCAACATAATATATGCTCATATTTCATAATAATAGATAGCCATAAGTAAAACAACTTGAAATCATGCAAATTTTCATAACATAGAATATTGGACTCCATGGGTGAAAGGACCCAATAGATGAAACCCACATGCCTAAATTTGGGAATTCATTGATTTAAACTTTGAAGGAGGCTTGAAGCTTGGATTGAGTTCTTGAGATCTAATGTGAACTTGAAATCCTTGGATTAGGGTGGGAATTTTAATAAAATGTTGGAGAGGTTTTAGGGAGTGTTTTTGAGTGATATAAAAAAATGGTTAAGTACGGGAGATTTCACGTGTATATGGGCATGGGTCCATGATCCCAATGTCCATAGGCCGAAATAGAAAATTAAGGAAAAAGCAACACTGGTCCGCATGGGTCCATGTGGCAGACCAAATGCATACAGTTGTTGATTTTCATAAAATTACCAAAAATATTTTTCGTTATGGGTCTTCTAAAATCTGGGTTATACCCATTTCCCACTCAATATATTTCCTTGATCAAGAATATGAAGTGAAATTTTCGATAGCATGCACGAATTTTGAGATATATAGAAATTACAATTATGGACATTTTTGAAGCACACTTTGGGGCGTTTCAATTATGAACCCTAGAAAATAGCAATGGACAGGGCCTATATGAGTTCAAAATTTCACAACCATGGCAAGAAATATTTAGCAAAGTAGAATCACCATTGTCAAGGGATTCTCATGTTTGGATAGCTTACCATTAATGAATGAGAATAAAGGAGGAGTAGGGTAGGCATATCTTAAGATTAAGAATCAAAAAAGATGAAGCGGATAGCATAAGATTTTTCCTTGGGATTCTGAGTTGAAAGAAATTGATGAGTAATTGTTATCTTTCACCCTTGCTTTCTTTGTCTGATATTGTAGACAAAGTCACAAGTAACTTGTCTTTTTAATTACTTCATCCAGTTGGATTTCCGCCTTTGCATACAAGTAGGTGGCTTCGCGCCTCTCTGCATTTTGTGCATATTCCGTATTCGCAGAGCTCAAAATGGGTGCCCGAATTGGGCCATTTTCTACAACTTTTGGCAGACCCAAGCCTATTTTGATGATCCTTCATTCAGTGATAGGCAACGGTTGGGCCAAAAAGTGCAGTCAAAATGGTCCCTAACTCATCCTTTGTGTCATTGATGGTCTTTCCACCCCAATATTCTACTTCAATAACTTGACAATTCAAAATCATTGTAAAACCACTACCAAAGACTTGAAAATTGTAAGCATTAGCCAAAACTAAAAACTAAAATTAAGAAGCTATGCTAAAAATTCAAAATACAAAAATTAATCTAAAAAATTAAAATTTGAATAGAATTGTTTCACCTCCCACTTTGAATTTCATTTCGAGGTGATGAATATTCTCACTATCTTTAAGATAATCTTCCAGTTGAGCACATGGGGGAAATGAAAGACCATCAACATTTTCCATTAGTCTCTCCACTTTTGAGGATTTGAATTTTATACCCAACTTGTCATCAATTTCTTTTAGGCTCTTAGGTAGACATGAGAGTCTCAAGAGGTTTCTTTAGAATTTGATTCATACTTCATTGACTCCAAGCAAGTGGAACTCTCAATTTCAAATAAACTAAAGTTTCTATTAATTATCTCCATGGCTTTTTCTTTCAACTTTATTATCATTTCCTCAATGTTGACCTCTTGGATGATTATTGGCCTTGATGGCATACATTCGCCCAATATTTCTTCTATATTAGCACCACTCCTTCTTCTTGAGACTCAAACTCGTGGTTGATGAGCATTGGACAAGGAGCCTTAATTACTCCATTTCTTAGTTTGAAGTCGACCTCCAAAACATCAACTCCCCATTAAAAATGGTCCAACACGGTCCAACTCATAATCTCTAGCAACAAGCAAGTTTTTGAAATCATCCCTCATGTTGAGTTATTGTTCTCTTTGAGCCACTTCTTTGGAAAGTCTTAAACTTAAGTCCATGAGCCAACATTGACTCACAATACTCTTGTTTCCATTAATATCCTCAACACCAATTTGCTCACCATGAAGTACTCTTCTTCGAAAGAGATAGAAAAAGGGCACACATTCACCAAGAAAGAATTTGTCATAATTCGCCATAAACCAAAAAGAAAAAAAAAAGAAGTATTCACAAATTGAATTAAAAGTATTAAATTACAAGTCCTAAATAAACTCAATATGTTTATTATTCCTCGGCAACTACCCCATTTTTTTTACAATGTTTAGGCCTACATAACTAATGGAAGTAGGGGATCATTATCACCATATCAACCCAAAAATAGAGTCGAGGTCGATTCCCACAGGGAACAATATGGTGGCGATTGAACCTGATAAGGACTAATAGCTACTACTTTCGTTGGTTCTCTATTTAACATCCTTCACGAAGCACGCCCTTCTCTACTTTACTTTTCTTTCAACGTGCTTCTTTTATTGAAATAAGGGCAAATGGTTTGATTCGACATTTCTTAGAATTCAAGAACTAAATGATGGAATATAATAAATATTTTGAGACAAGAATAGCTTTAGATCGTTTACATTTAAAAGTGATTGACAACTTTGGAGACGCTATAAAGGATATATTATCTCCTTTAAATAAGACTAAGCGGAGTAGCAAAGACGAGAATATAGCTATACTGAAAGAATTAGCTAGATTCTCGTTAGAGATGTCTTCTATATTCAAAGGCTTTTGTGATCATACTGATGATTATGTTAAGGGAAAAATAGGTAAGGAGATAAGCCGTATTAATGACGAAGCATCTGAAATATGGTGGGATGTAGAAAGCACCATATCCTTGGTCTTATATGATCGATATTCAATAGACATCCATGAATAAGCTATATACATTCAAAACTATTTAATGGCCGGTACAAGTACAGAAGTGGCTACAACGGAGCAGCTTACTCCTGAGATGGATTTACCGATTGAACTAGATTTACCCGCCCTTTGAACCTTTTTTCTGAATTATGGAATAGAAGTTATATAAAAAATTCACTGACAAAGCATCTGTTCACGGAGATTGTTGTAGTTGTAGTAGTTGCAAGAATTTTTCACGATTGGGTTGGTGTTCAGTCTACCGCTTGTCTAGCCTATGCTTTGCATGAACATCTTAATATCCAAGATAAAAAGAACGAGGGGAAGAATCTACGACAGTTCTCGAAGATCAAATCATGATGGAAAAAGTGTGAGGGCGACTGAGAAGGAGGTTCGA